>BMAU01015495.1:0-213785 GCA_019973935.1 Trichonephila clavipes
TTGCGTGAAAGACGACCAAACATCCTCACAAACTTTCGCATTTATGATATATATCTAGATTTTTATCACAAGAATTGTGACTAGCATTTTTATAAAAACTGCTGAGAAATTTTTTATATTCATGTAAAAATGTTTAAAAATAATGATACCAAACACAAAAAAAAATCTATAGGAATATCCGTGTGAGATAGACGGGGGCAGATGAGAAAAATCGCACATATCATGATTTGAAAAAAATCGCCAAGTACCACCACTTGATCCTCTCACAGGGTTGAACTGAAGCTGTCAAGACAGCCCACCTACAAAACTCACACCACAGCGTTATCTACAGCAGCGGTCGCCAAACTTTTTAACCTCACGGACCAGTCAATTCTTAATTTAAATCCCGCGGACCACTAATAGGATTTTTTAAGTGTTAAATATATTTATAAAAAAAAATTGTGATCTAAGAACACATAAAATGTACCTAGTTAATAAAATGAAACTATTAATTGTAACCACACAAATTATGAAAGTTTTATTAATAAACCATAATAAAACAAACAAAAACTAAAAACAAGACAATTTGAAACTTGGCTCAAGTATATCAAACTTTTATCATTATACATTCCTATGAAATGTCGTTGTTCTATGAAGTAGCGTTTTTAATACTTTTTTAGATATTCTATTGAATTGAATTATGTTTCAATGAATCTTAAGGAATAATTTAACAGGATGAATAAATATGTTCCACACACATTGTTCTGAGGACCACCACTTTGACGACCTCTGATCTATAGGCATCAAAGCAAATCACCCCCTTCTGAGAGACGGATGTTCCGGTCAGATGGTTAAGGATAGTAGTCTTCGTTAAATAATCATATTAATTGATATAATGGTATAATGAATAACAGCAAATAAAAAATTAATTAAACAGTAATATTAAGAAATTATAATCACTTCAATATGCTTTTCTGTAGTTCAATTTACTTTCTATATTTGAAGTTGAAAGCAGAACGTTCCACATCTGAACCTCTAGAGAATCGGAAGGTTCTTGAGTGGTATCAAGACTCGAGCGTGAGGTTGCGCAAAAACATCCCCGATTACGAGATCGATGTCACGACCCCTCGGCTGCACAGTGCAGAGGCGTAACGAAAAATAATTGGACCCCTCCCCCCTCAAGGTCAGATTTTGGATCCCAAGCCAGATATATATATACTAAGAATTGCAAAACCATAACATAATGTACATTTACACATCACGTAAGAATTAAGAACGTGAACGTTTAACACGTAAGAACGTGTTAAACTTATAACTGAATATAAAATCAACCTGTGTCTGAGTAAACAAAGTAAAAAACGTTTAACATTAGAGAGTATTTATAGTATTAATGGAAAATCTATCAACAGAGTCGACTGATAACCCAGTAACTGAAATAAAAACAATGCACTAAGAAAAACAAAAACACTGTAAAATAATATTTTCGATTTCAGATCCTTATGATAGAAAAAAGGTATCACTTACTAAATTCTTCGTTTATGAATCCCGGGATGAGCTTGACCTTAAATTCGATAAAATTCTAGCATAAATTGTCAAAAAGTCAAAGACACAACTACTGTTACTAATAAGAAAGCATGGACACAAAAAAGAATGCGCTCGCAGTAACACTCAGGTTGAACCACAAAAGTAACTAGTTCGTTGGGTTGTTCAAGACACACACTACTAGCTAATATACAGCACTACACTCAAGAAGTAAATCACAAAAAAATCGATTGACGTCTCACATTTTTCTTAGCAAAGTCGGTTATTAACTCATCCAATTCAATTTTTCTTACTTCTTGTTGTTCAATATTTATCAAATACAAATAGGAGAGCCTCTCTTCTGACATCGTACAGCGTAGATAATTTTTTATTAATTTTAATTTAGAAAATGGCCTTTCCGCCATTGCAAAAGTAACTGGAAGAGACAAAAACAACAAAACTGCAATACATACATCTGGTAAACTTGGCGCAGCAAACTTATTTTGAATCATCAAAAAATTACCTAAATCTTTTATAGAATTTAGCTTAATTAAATCTTCACTAAAAACTGCTTTTAGAGACATAATTTGATTTGGAAATTCACTAGATAGGTCAAGGCTATATTTTTTGAAGATTACTGACTTCATTATATAAGAGATCATTTGTAGTGCTTACAATATTTTTGGGAGAAAGAAAACTGAATGATTTGTAAATGCCATTCATACTCTCAAAGCGATTTTTTAATTGAGTAGTAATAACATCAACATTGGCCTTAAAAACATCCACCTCAAACAATCGTTCTCTGTCTTGCAGTTTTTCATCAGCATTGAAATCATCGAAAAACTGTCTAACTTTTCTATGACTCTTTTTTTCAAACTCGGGGATGATACTCCATTTTTTAGCCAAACCAATAGCTTCTTCCTTTATATCAGCAAAATTGTTACGAAGATTCTCGATAGACGTTAAGCTAGAATTTAACATAGTCTTAGCGTTTTCCAAATCTATTTTTGGTGATTGTAATGCTTTTGAAGTTAAATTTATGCTTTGTAAAACTTGACATTGGAAAATTAGCAAAAAAACAAATTGAAACATTTCCATATGTTTTTTAATCGCTAAAGTTTCCTTTTTCTCGTCTTGCTTAGTACTGGTTAGTAAAATATTTGAAAGTACTTTTAAAATCGAAATGTAATTGTAGAGAATTGATATTACAGAGTCAAATCGAGATGACCATATTGTCGTGCATAAGGATTTAATAGTCTGCTGAATGTTCTCGTTATTCTGCACAATTTTCAGATCACTCCACCTTTTAATGCTGAGCTCAAAAAAATGTGTTAATTTGTTGACAGGTCATAAAATTCTCTTACATGAGGCACGTTGTTACATGCATCGTTTAGAACAAGATTGAGGCTGTGTGTTGAACAGTGAAAGTAATTTGCTCTTGGTTGTTTGTCCTTAATTAATTTCTGTAATCCCCCATACGCGCTCCACTCATGTTGGCTACCCCATCATATCCTTGTCCTCGACACTTCGCCAATTTAATGTCCAGTGTATTTAGAAAATTTAACACATCACTTTCCATATATTTTGCAGTCTAATTTGCCGCCTCAATAAAGTGTAAGAATATTTCGTTTTAATTCTGATATTATCTGGCTCTTTATTATCATTAAATCAGTTGTTACATACCTTATTGTAATACTTAATTGGTCTTTTTTTTAATATCCTATGTCGGGTCCAGAATAATAGAGAAAAAAGAACATTTCCTTATATTTTTAACAATATTTTCTTTTATTCTAGAGCCTATAATAGCAATAAGTTCATTTTGAATTTTTGGGCTGAGATATGTTTGAATTCATTTTTCTGACAAATGAACATTGAGAAGAGGATCATATTTAGCATAGAGGTCTATTATATTCAAAAAAAATTTCTCGATGGCCCCGAAAAGGAAGATTGCACATCGCTAGAGTCATTGTAACGTCTATGATTCTTCGTAAGATTTGGCTAAATTTATTAACTTCTTTAAAATTGCTTTTCAATAATGAATCCACCGTTTTATTTTGTTTCCCGATGTCATATGTGTGACATTTCTTATATATGAATATATATATATATATATATATATATATATATATATATATATATATTCCATTTCTTACATATGAATCAAATGGACGATGTTGCGATTCAGTCGCTATCCTCAGTCTCTGCTCTTCTCCGGGGTTGCCAAGTGGCCATGGTCACGGATTCATAATCCCCCTTCCAAACCCTAGTGTTAGAGAATCGCAGTACAGTGGAGCTGATGTACGTTAAATCTGCCGAAACTCAAAGTGCCCCCGTTACTGTGGTACAGAAGCTCGGAGAGAGAGATAACAGCGCAGGTAGCGTCCTTGTTATTTGACCGAGGTCCATCTCAAATAGCTCCGCTTTATAGCGCGGCATGAAGATTTATTCATTGACATCGGTTTCACTCAAAATTCTTCTTGGTTTCTTTCAAAATGTTTTAGCTCGCTTTCTAACGCACCCGGAAAAAGCTTTTATACAGTAGTATACTTCTTTTTACGAATTTAAAGTCATTTGACCAAAAATGGCTCTTTCAGTTTAATTTCGCATACTATTCTTATTCTGTCGCCCATCCGGTAGAGTGGTTAGCGACGCTGACTGTGGTACTTTGGGCATGGCTTTGAATCCCGGAGAAGACATGGATGTATAGTGCCTTCGCGGTATGGGGGTACTTTAAATAGCCGCTGAGCCGCAAATTCTCTCGTGAGGTGGGTGGAAAGGAAAGACAGGTGGGAGGCCTCTGATCACCCCCAGCCCGGGTATTTATTCCCCCTCAAAATTGGGGTGAAACTGAGCTAAATCGTTCTGTCACCTGTATGGAGCTCAAAGCTACGGCTAACGACAGGCTTCACTTAGCCTGTTGGCGTGACGAATTTCGTGGGCCTCGATCTGGCCTTTGCCGATCAGGTGGCATTAGTAACAACAGCAACATTCTTATTCTTTTTCTCTTTAATTTAGGTTTTTCAATTTTCACTTGAAACCCAATTTTTCTCCAGTCCACTTCGACTTAAGTGGATTGTTCTGCAAAAGTAGGCACTGGCCAACTTAGAGGACGGTGAAATAAGAGTTATATGAATGTATTACTGTAAAGTAACACGAGAGCTACTGGTGACGGAACTCACCATTTTGAACCTCCATAAAGTGACGAGGACGACACACTTGAGCTAGTATTCGCCTCTCATAACTATTCCACTACATCAATGGAAGGATATTGAGCCTTGATAGATTTAACTTGCAACCCCCCACCACCTTTTCTACACTACGGGTTTTCAGGTGACACCAGGATTCGAACCCTATGTTCGAGTTCGTGATCCTAACTACTAGACTACCGTAGTCATTTTAATGTTAATCGCAGTCATAACCGAATATCTTTCAGTTGTGTACATCACTTGATATATATCTTTTTGATAAAATATCATCCCAATAAATTGTGACAAGTTTCTGCCTACATACAGTGCACTTGTTCAGTCATCCTATAGCAGCCGCCCATCCGGTATAGTAGCTAGTGACGTTGACTGTGGTGTCATAGGGTCTCGGTTCGAATCCCGGGAAAGACATGGATGTTTGAAAATATATACCTTTGCGGTTCTAAATAGCTGTCAAGCTGCAAGTTTTATTGTGAAATTGGAGGAAGGGAAAGAGAGACAAGAAAGTTAAACACACATTATTTTATAACTAGGACACGGGACAACTCCACTGAGTGTGAAAGGGGATATCAAAGATGTTTCTAGTGAACTGGACTGTGAAAGTTAAAGATTGCACCACTTGGATAAAACGTCCAGAATTCTATTGCTTTCGACGAGTTAGGATCTTTTAAAACATGTACAAGATTTGTGACCACCATAAAATGTGTTAAAGAAAGAATAACTTAAAATGTTTAGAATCACTTTAAAAATAAGTATAACAAAAATTGAATCACAAAAGAAAAAGTTCGTTAGATAGAAAATGCACTTTGCTATAGAGAGGTTATTTTACGAAGAAAATCGTGGAATGTTCAAGGTTCCAGGAAAAAGTTCGCTATATAGAAAAAATTCGTAATATAGAGGTTTAACTGTAGTTAGAAAAACAAAGATATTTTCAATCGCCTATAAAAAAATTAAATAAATCTCAGAAAGTCTGTCATTTTATTTCTTGATCAAAACGCGACAAATTTTAGCAATCCCTTTTTATGTAAAAGAGATTCCTCACAAAAGAGAATAAAACCGTAGACCCTCTTAACAATCTCCCATGATAAGAAAATAAAACCAGCGCATTTTTTATTACTATTTGATTCTTCGAATCCATCTCACATAAAACGGTCTTATATTTCGAGATAACTCGAAATGACTCTAAAAAAAGGATTTCTTTCAAACAAATCGCAACGGCCGGATCTGACATGAAAATCCTTGAATTTCCAGCTTCATACTTCTCGATATCTTTCGCAGACAGATCCTTAATATTTGAAAACATCTGAAAAGGAAACAAGATGCTGATAAGAATGAATCTTATCACGCAAGACAAATAAAGTCCACTTCCAATCTATCTCTTGTGAAGTTTCGGTTAGTGGCGCCTCTTATTTATTCTTCATTGTTTTCTCTTGGAATTTCTCAACCCTATTACATGTCCAACGGTTCACCTGTTGCTCACCATTGATTTGTTTTTTTTAAATATAATGCGAAAGTAAATAAATTTTGGTACTTACGTACTACCGCCTCTATGTCAACTTTCAAGATAACTCGCCAAATTGGCAACCTTCGCACGTGTCGTAGGCGTTGAATTGGCAACCCTGTGCTTCATTTACTATTTCTCTGCTTGGTACCATTCAAAGCCTAATCTTTCATTGGTAGGGCAAGTTTAAATACTTAAACAAGAATCTGGGATATTTAATGAATTCTTAAACAATTAAATTTAATTGTAAAATTAATAATAGTAATATGAACTAAAATAAACTCAGTGGCACAACATCCCATGAGGACCAAGACCTATTGTACTCATCTCAATATACGAGACCTTGGGCACTCACGTGCATGAACAGATGCTCCGGTCAGGTAGTCAGTCTGACACGAAACCCCAGTTCCTTTGCAAGCTTTATAGCAATTTATTCACCCTTTGAAAGGGTGAAAGGCTGAGTCGACCTTCCCCAGACCAGGATTTTAACCCCGGACCTGTGGTGTGTAAGCGCGAAACGCTACCACTTAGCCACTGGGTTTCCAATAATAATAATAGTAATATAATAATTATTATTATTATATATAATAAAGAAACATGATATAAAAGTAATAATAGTAAAATAAATAAATGAACAAGAAAAAAATAGTTCTTATTTTTCTTTTATTGCTTATTATTTATTTATAATTACTCATTATTTTTCACGGTATATTTCGACTACGAACTCCATATTCATTTCACTGTATTCCATTTTTATTCAATAACAATAGTACGTATGTACCTAAATTTCTTTTGTTTATAGTGGAGCAGATGTTCTTCCGGTAACGGAATGGTCTCGGTGGACCTTCGTGTGCAGGTCGCACGTCTGATGTTTGATCACGAAGAATCTGGCACTGTGATCAAACCATCCATCTGTCCTCCCGATCGGCAGTGGCCCTAAGTCGACCGCTGCCATCATGATGCTGTAATCTGCCATTGTCCACCCATTCTTGCCAGCCTCTTCTAATGGTCGTACCGCTTCGACCCATATGACGAGTGATTTTCCGATTGGCCCAACCTGCCTCTTTCAATTTAATGATAAGACCTCTTTCAAATTCTGATGGTTGCTCGTAATAAGTTCAAATCCTGCGACGAGGCATTTTTTCAGTCGTTGAAAGGTATCCTAAATCGCAAAGCAACAGAAGTTTTGACCATCATATTGAGAATCGCTTCTTATAGACACATGCTGAGTGCGCAGTTACGATGTGCTGTAGCTCCTGCTGTTCATTCGTTGGACACCAAATTTTAATCATTTACACGTTCGGTACCAATGTATTTGTATACAAAATTTCATTACAATCGGGCAACTCCTTGGTGCGTCGATTTTTTTTTTGTTATAGAGTATATGTAATATATTGATTTATATTTAGTCATTTTCTCCTGTAAATTAATCGCCAAATTTCGCCAGCGAGGTTGCTATGGTAAACATGTACTAAAATAATACGAGGAGTGATCAGAAGAAAAAGGTTACAAGTTGAATAAAGAAATATTTACTAACAATAGATAGAAAATATATACAAAAGGTACACGTGCCTGTCACATTGCGACATAACCACTATGTCTGCTTAGACATTTATCAGAAAGTAAAACCAACTTGTTTAACCCGTCTTGGTAGAATTCAGGCCCTTGTCCATTGAGCCAAGTCTCAGCGGATGATTTTACGGCACTGTCTTGGAATATCGCAGCACATGCTAAACGATATGCTGCACGCTACCATTCCCAGATCTGACGAGATTTCACGCAGAGTTACCCGTCTATCATTTTGAATCATTTCTCCCCCCAATTCGTGCCGCGGTAATTTCTGTCGTTGAAGAACTTGGCCGCGTCCGCTCCCTGTAATATTGCGGCTTTCGGCATCCTGTCTGCCCGATTGAAAAGAGTGACACAATTTCGCTACATGTTGCCTGCTCAGTGCAGATGCGGACACATTCTTTTTCTATAAAAATCGAATCACGGCTCGCACTTTCAAACGAGGCCAGTTTCTTAAAGAGTCTTGCCCTTTTAATCGTCCTGAACCATCTGAGAACTACCCGCAAAGCCCTCTGTATTATAAGTAGCGTCATTTGTCTCCACTCTGGTGAAGCAAATTTCTCCACAGTATGTAGTTTTCAAATGCTCAGGCTTGCAACCCTTTTTTTCTGATCATCCTTCGTATAAGATGTTTATTCAATGTATAAACTATAAAATACTGAAGATATATCAATAAAGAGTTTGAAGAGAATGAAATATTTAAAGCGAGAGAAATTGCTTGAAGAGTTATAAGAATATCAGAAGCAAAATTTTCACTTTATACACTCTGTCGCAAAAAAAATATATGCACCCAGAAGAAATTGAGCTACATTCACGAAATTTGGTATGCATGTAGTGTATATGAAAATAAACAAATGATTAAAAATTCAGAACAAAATATCATTTTATTAAGCGGTTACAGCTTGCAAAGGTTAAAAATCAGTAAGTAGTAAAGCCACCTCTGGCAGCTATACAAGCCGAAATTCGGCGTGGCATCGATTTAATTAGATCACTTATGACCCCCTGTGGAAGATCCTGCCCTAGTCTTTGCATCTGCGCAGTTAATTCTCCTGTATCTCGGGACGGCTGCAGTTGCCTTCCCAGCGCGTCTCAGACATGCTCTATTGGCGAAAGATCTGGTGACCTGGCAGGCCATGGTAGGACGTCATATCCTTGAAGACATTGTTGGGAGAGTCGCGCAGTATGTGGACGAGCATTATCCTGTTGATAAATGGCACCTGGGCGACTTGATAGCATGGGTAGCACAATCGGCGTTAAAATATCGTCCACGTAAGCTGTCAAAGTGCCTTGAAGGACCACTAAAGATGATCGTGTGTCCCAAGAAATTGCTCCCCACACTGTCACACCTTGTGAAATTGCTGTATGCCGCTCGACAATAAATGCCAGATCGGACCGCTGGCCGGTGCGCCTCCAGACACGTGTGCGGTGGTCATCAGCACTGAGACTGAATCGGGATTCATCACTGAAGATGACACGTCTCCAGTCTGTCACACTCCAAGTTGCCCGAGGTCGGCAAAATCCAGTCGACACTGCCTATGATGTGGGGTCAGTGGTAAGCGTCTTAGCGGACGTCGGCTCCTCAAGCCAACTTCGGTCAGTCGTCTCCTTATGGTTTCTCTTGATGGCACTGGATGTCTGGAAGGAGGTAAGTGGCGTTGAATCGATGCTAGCGACGTTGTTGGTGCCGAAGTGGCCACTCTTCTGATTGCACGATCCTCGCGATCATTTGTGTTCCTGGGACGTCCTGACCCTCCGCGACGGTACACTCTACCTTCTGTGATCCACTGTTGCCAACACCGAGCAACTACCATATCGCTCCGACCGAGGTGGCATCTATTCGACCCACCTGCTTCTCTGAGGCGCCCCTCTCAAAGTCCGTCAGCTGCTCGCCGGTTACGTCTTAGAGGCATCGTAAGTCTCAATATCGTCTATCAAAGTCATCAGATTCGTTTGGATAGCCGTACGGCGCTCGTACTCATGCTTTTAAACTCTCCCAGTTGCGCAACTAATATGCGCATAGCACACTTAGCCTTGTCTCATTGACTTCGAAATTTTAATCATTTGCATATCTCTTACCAGACTACATTCTTGCCGAGTTTCGTGATTGTAGCTTGATTTCTTCTGGGTGCATATATTTTTGCGACAGAGTGTATTAATGTGACGAAGAAGAGAACAAATACATGTTTTTCCATTTTAAACAGGAAACTGATAGCATTAAAAAAGAAATCTTACAGTTTCTAATCTTGGAAAATGCTTAAAATTTGTTTTGCAGTCTATGAAATTTTGAGTTTTATATTTTATCGGGATAAATTTCATTCAAATGTTTGATTAATATGTATAATCAGTTCTAAAACCAGTTTTAGCACTTTAAATGCATCTAAGACTGATAAATTGACGGTTTTTAGTATCGTACTTATTATATTGCACAGACAGTAATTGTTTATATTACTTACATTCTGACGTTATCTACAGTAAAAATGACTTAAATAAGTTAATTTATTAGATCACAGGCTTCAATAACGAATATCCCAATTTACATTAAAATATTTTTTTTTCCCTTCTTACCTCATAAATATAAAAACATAATTAAAGATTTTTTTTTTTTTTCAAAAATATCTTTCAAACCGAATTAACTATAATCTCTCTGACTATTAAATTTAGTGAATTAAGTCACATCGACTGATCTGGAAACACTGGCGGAACAAAACCTTACACATGCGCAGTGTTGACCATCTGCCCCCTCTGTTATTCAGTTGACGCTCTCATTTATATTCCGTGTAAGACTCTTTTTACTAAGTACTTGTTTAGGACGTTGGTACTTAACCGAGAACAGGAAAATGAATGATCCTTATAAAGTTTTGTTTTAAGACACCCAAAGAAACTTATTCAATGCCGGTACGTGCTTATGAAAAACAATCATTGTCCATGAAGTGTGTGTACAAAGTGGTTAGCCTGTTATCGAAAAGCATGGAAAGTGTTTTTCACAACCCTCGTAGCGGAAGACTGGCCACCTCCCTCAGTGACGAAAACATTAACCGCTAAAGATCGTCAATGAACTGTGCGCATGATAGCTGAAGAGCTGCAGATTAACCGAGAATCCGTGCGATAAATCGTTACCCAGAATTTAGTGATGAGTAAAACGCGCGCGCGCGTGTTATCGATATTGGCGATATTCCTAACATCCAACGAAACGTGACGAGGCTTTTGAACTCCATTCCAAAATATTTCTTGCAAAGTTTCCAGGGCATGTATAACTGATCTCAGTGGTGCAGAATTATGGGAGGAGACTATTTTGAGAAGGACAGTAACTTTTGTAAATATTTCACCTACGTTAATGTTATAGGATTATTCACCGAACTTTATTATCAGAGGCTGTTGATGTAAACATCCAACGAAGTTAGAAGCAACATTTGCACTTAAAGTATTCAAAAGCATCAGGTGCTCCACTTTATGAAATCCATTTATAAACATCAGATTAGTTTCAAACGCGTTTTAATTTTCAGGGAAATCATAACAAAAATTTTACACTATTCCACTAGTACATTTTTTTTCATTTCATGCTTTCGTGTTTTTTTCAGATGTGCTATTATTATTAGTAACTATTTCTGTTCCAAAATCATGAACCTGAACCTTATAATACAAGGGTTACCCAAAAACTGACTTTTATTAAAATTCATTTATTCAAATTTTATGCACAAGCCTCCCATCCCCTTCAAAGCACTCTTTACTTGCAGTAAAATATACTTGTATAACCATTTATTCCATTTTTCAAAACATTGGTTAAATTCATCTTTTCTGATGCTCCCTACGTTTTTTCTTCACCTCTTGCAGAATCAGTTGAACGCTTTCCTTTCAGATCCCTTCTCATTTGAGGTAGCGAACACGACGCACAGAGCAAAGTCGAGTAAGTACGAGGGAGGGGAGGAGAAACAGGGTCCATATAAAAATATGGCTCAAAGAACTGTCGTATAGACAGGGCTGTGTAAGCTGGAGTATTTTCATTATAGAAAAACCCAGTCGAAACTCCTTCAACTGAACGCCAAGTCACTCCTGCAGAGTTTCTTCCATTTCACGAATTGTTTTAACCTTTATATGTCCGGGCCGTAGAAGAGCGACAAGAACGAGACTATTCATAAATTCATATTTCATCATTTTTGAAACGGGAAAACCTCTCAAACACATGAAATTCCTCCATTCAACTCATTTCAAGAGTTTCTGTTCCAATTTTTCTTCGCAAAAGGATAAATTTAACCGAAAATCAGCTAGTTCGAAAACAACCACACGAAACAATTGCCACTATAAAGTATTCAGAAACGATTTCCTATTTCTTCAGCGACATGGCTCGGCTGGCGGATTCAAGAATGTTAATTCTATGCATTCCTAGCGGCAAAACGTGATACCACAAAGCTCTGCCCAGCAAAAAATTAGTTAAGTTTCTTTTGGTTATTTTTCGTTCACTCAGGTCCAAATTGAAGATCACAAACCTGTTTTTCGATATAATTCTAAATCCATTCATGTAATTTGTATATGTTCCATATCCATGTAAGTTACGTAAATTTAAATATCCGTTGTTTCGGATTCTTCAGCCCATAATATTTTATTCAGGAATTTCGGATCTTCACCATTTTTCGCCAACATTTTTCTGAAAAACTTGAGCCTTTTGTGACGTCTTACGCGTCTTTTCTTTAACAAGTCCTTTGGGTTCTTTGGGCCAGAATGAATGGCAACTCTTTTCCAACCAAATCCAAGAAACGAAAAGTGAAGAGATGTAAATAATATAGGATAAATATAGGATCTTAGAGTAAGCGTGATGGCAATGTAATGGTAGTGTAAAGGAATGTTCGACAATTGACGTGCGTTGTGGTATTGGATGATTATTGAAGTTCGTCGTTCAAAGATTCAAGTTGTACGTGTTGTGGATAAACATATTGGTGATCGATTAGAAGTTAAACATAAGGCTGCATACCTTGTAGATAAAGACAAGTTTATTACAGAATAATATAAGGTAGGATTGATTACTTATTATTATTATATTTGAAGATTAGGTGGTTCACACACACACACACAATTATTGAGATAGGTCTGAATTATATTGTGTGTTGCGTATTGCGTCATCGTAGATTCTCTCATTAATTTATAATATTGTATTTGTTCAAAGTTTAAGTTGAATATCTTAATAATGTCATATTAAGATAATGTTTGATTCTAGTTCTTACGATAACCCTGCACCTCTAGCTCACGCTGATACTTCGAGGGATGTACTTCCAAGGGGAGGTACATCCCACTTTTAGTGCACTTGCAAGGTAGGAGATTTTCTGCACATTGCACATGATATGGATGACATTCCTTGAGCTTTTAATACACGATGTGCAATACTTTTCAGTACTCTCGTAGTTCTTATAATCGAACGCACTAAAGTATTGGAAAAGTGTTCACTTCATCCAAATATATGTCATCGACGCATTTCTGAAGTCTTCCAATGGACGTATGAACGCTAGGCAATCGTTCTAGCGAGTACGCATTGTGAACAGTGAGGAACACTCGGTAATCTGGATGTTTTTTTTTAAATCTTGATTTTTTTAAAAAAAAAAATGGGGACGTTTTGCAAAGGAAAACAAAATGACAATGATTGTAACGGATAGAAATGTCTCACGTGTTGTACCATTTTGGGATTGTCATTAAATCGATAATCTTTTGAAATAACTAGCTTAGCCCTAGAATGCTACTCATTCGTCTAGCAGACTACGGCTATCACAAATAACCTTGTACCCTCTCCCCCAAAAAACAGGAAATGTAGCGTGCAACTCAGTACCTTCATATGACCATGGCTACTACAGATAATGATATTTCTTTTTCTCAAAATATTTTCGCTTACAGTATTTCAGAACAATGTTAGTCTCAGAGACGAATGGGTAGCAGTAACGTTTGGAATTGAGAATCTGCCTTAGTTTTCTTTCACCTGCGTTTTCGAGAGATGATCTCAAAATATTTTCGTGAAGAAAACTTTTGGGGTAAGCCTGAGGCTATCTGAAAATCACATAAAGAGTTGTTGATGATAATTTTATTTCTGAGGATGAATTAGAAAATGAAAATTTTATTGAAGTTCAAAATCCCGAATTTACAGATAGCATGATAAATATTAGTTTATAGAATGCATATGTTATACATGTACATAATATGGCTCGCAAATATGAAAAGGCATCATTTGGAAGAAAGTTTGTGATAAAGTTAAGTGAAGATCTCCTTGCGCCATGGATGAAGAAACGTATAAATGTATCAACTTTGCCCGGATCAACAAGAACAATTATCTGTGAACTTTTGACATTGGAGCAGAACATTGAACCACCTGAATAATTGGAAACTAAAAACACAGAATTAATTAATTTGGCTAGAAAATGAATAGTGCGTCTGCTAGAGCAGAATGATGTCAGAATGTGAATTCTGACGAGCATATTAGTTATCATAACTTCAATTTATTTTTTATTTAGAGCTCTGAAATTTTGTGAGATAATAGAGAAACGTATAAGGAATAATTTAGGCAAAAAAAAATTTTTTGATTTTTTTTTGACCGATTTTCATCAATTGAATCGTACCGTGTCCTCTTAATTTGTTGACAATAAGAATAAGTATGAAAAATATATAAAACTTTCTTTTAATACTAATTGAATAAAAGTAAAATATTTATCATATTTTATTAATTTATCTAAAGAATATTTGCTATAAGCTATTCTGAGAATCTTAATCACGTCTCCTATATCAATGGAGTTAAATAGATCTTCAAAGTCATAGGTATGAATGTAGATAATATTTTTACCTTGCATGCACTGAATAATATATTTACTATTCTTAACAATAATAGAACTACTAATATTGTCTAATGTATATTGGATAATATTTTGTATCCTCTTGCCAAGATTTGCAGTACCTGTATAAGTTTTAAAACCATTAGTTATAGTTCAAAATTTAATCGGAATTTTATGAAATTTTGATGTTAGGAAAATATGTGGAAATTTAACATCTGAAATACGTAAATCTAGTTTTTTATAAAAAGTTGAAATACAATTAATAATTTCTCTATTGCTGGTATTAGACTTTTTAAAAACAATGTTATTTTGAAATTGTTTGTTAAGCATATTAGTATAAAACCACTTGTCACTAATTGCATAATTACAAGGAGCTTTATCCACATAAACGATAATGAAATTCTTTCGTAGATCTGCAATTTGTTGCTTAATATCATTGTAAATGATATCACAATCTATTTTATAGTTAATGTTCAGTAAATCGCTTAAAACTTTGAATTTAAATTCATTGAAAGCTAAAACAAGAAAGCCATATTTAATTGCTAATTTTGTAATGAAGTTACTGATATCCTCATAGGAATTTGTGTGTTTCAATAGATTTATTCTTATTAGAGAGACCATTAATCTATATAACTTTTACCTTTATATATTATTTCACGGAGAGAATTATGAATTTACTGGTCCGTGAGGTCAAAAGATTTGGTGACCGTTTTTTTTTATGATGATCGTTTATAAAAACAGAATAATCTTTACAATTAGATACTATGTTACTATTATTTTGCATTCCTTTTATATTATTGTAATTAAATATAGAGTGGTAATTAAGTAAAGGTCAGTATTGTACATGATTATTAAGTATTTTTGAAAAGTTATTGTTATGATATATGATTTATTCCTGAATAATGTGGTACATTACTCAGTAGAACTTTTTATTATGTCTTTATCAACTATATTGAATTTATGAATGAGAAAATTCTTTAGAATATGAGAATATCTTTAATTATATCAAAAGTATGCCAGTCTTTAAAATCATTATTTCCAAGGATATCTTTAGTATAACTAATTTCTTTTTCGTTCATACCGAACATTTAATTTCTTTAATGTTAAATGTCATTTCAAAGTTGTTATATAATTCATTAATTTCAGAACCTAACTCTTCTTGTAGTTTACTAGTTCTTTTCTTCCTATTTCCTCTTTTTATACATATAACTGTTAAGTTATTATCATTATTGTAAAAATATTCCTTGTCATCATTTTGTTGAATGCTTAGTAAAACATTTCTTCCACAATGTATGGTATTCAAAACATATGGATGTACAGTGTTATAATATTTAATGAAGTGGTTTTCCCACCACAGTCTATATTTGTAACATATGAAACAATTCTAAAAATGGAAACATCAATACTTTCAAAACCATGCAGATTAAAGTGCCTATGTTCAATTTTATTATTATTATTGTTATTATATTTGTATTTTGGGGTATTTGATCTATGAAGGTTTATACAAATATTGATATTAGTACATGTTCGGCCAACATATTTAAAATTATATATTTTAAAACTCAACATATGTATGCAATTGAAGGTTTTGCAAAAGAAGAATTTGGATGTATTACCAAATTGCTCATTATTTAATATCGGAAATGTTTTACATCTACTATTATTGAATTTATTATCACGAAAATAATTTATATGTTGATATTGCATAGTATCACTATAATAATACTTATTGTGAAAATTTATTTGCTTATGTAAGTTTAATGAAGTAGGAATACATTTATGATTACTACATTTATTATATACAGACGAACCTCTATATAATGAACCTCTATATTGAGAATTTTTTTTATATTGCGAACTTTTTCCTAGAACCAAGAACATTTCACGATTTCTTTCTATAGCGAAGTGTATTTTCTATATAACGAACTTTTTCTTCTGTGATTCAATTTTTTTCTCCCTATTTTTAAAGTATTTCTGAACATTTCAAGTTATTCTCACTTTTTATACATTTTATGTTGGTCATAAATCTTGAACTGGTTTTATTAAATCCTAACTCGCCTAGAGCAATAGAGTTCTGGACGTTTTATGCAAAATTTAACCCCCATTGTCCAGTTTACTAGAAATATCTTCGATATCCCCTTTCACAATCAGTGGAGTTGTCCTGTGTCCCCGTGTTCTAGTTATAAAATAATGTATGTTTAGTATTACTTGCATACTTCAAATTAGAAAATGTCCTTAAAATTCATTAACTTTAATAACAAATTTGTTTCTTAACATTGAAAATACAGCGTATTCTTCGACATTCTTTTTTCTTGCTTTCCTTGCTGTTTTTCTTTCTTTCCTTTTTTTGACTGGTAAGAGATATAAAATAAACAAATACTAATTTTAAAAGAATAATTGCTTTTTTTAAATATATAGTGTTTATGAATTTAAAATTTGTGTTATATGGTTTATAAAGTATACTAAAGATGAACCTCTATATAACGAATTTTCCATATAACGAACTTTTATACGGGATTTAGTGACTTCGTTATATAGAGATCCGACTGTATATTCCTTTTTGTGCAAGAAATAGAAAATAAAATTTGTTAAAGACTAAAAAATAAAAAGATTAGGCCAAAACTTTAATCGAGGAAGACATAAGAAAATGATACAAGTAAATTAAGTAAATATAAAATAAATAAATATTGTAGTTTGCAGAAAAAAAATAATTTTGCGAATTGTGGATATTAAGTAAAGCCATTATCTGTAAGTTATCTAAAAATTCTTTTTTGGGAGGTTTTGATGAAAATAGGTAGATAATAAAACAGAATTTTATGAATAATTTCCATTCTATTTTGTATCAGTTGAAACACAATGAAGGGTTTGGTTTCACTTTCATCGTTATTTACATAACAAATTGGGATAAATAAAAACAACTTCCGATATTGAGCAATTTTCAAAGCAATTAATTTCCAGCCTGGATGAAAAATCTTGAATTTATGCACCTTGTGGTGAAAACAATCGATTAAAAGGGGATTTTACCTTTATTTGCATCTTATCTTTCTTGAAATTTTCCTGAAAAAGTTAAGGTTTTCTGATAAGAATGCAAATTTATGTTAGAAATGAATACAGTAGAGATAAACTTTTGAGTACTTTGATGTTTTATCTTGAGATAAGTAGAAAATTGCAAAGTTTCAGTCTTCTCTCATGATAAAATATTCTATCATCTGGAATGCTCCCCATGTGTTTAACAAAGAAATCGAATCATTTATAATCGGAAAAAAATAAGTATTTTCGGTTTACTAAAATGTATGCGACATAGTTCAAAGTATAAATTAAATATTTGTGAAACAGAGATAAATTGAATCAACAAGTCGCTCCAAGAACAAATTAATAACCGATACAGTTACAATACTGGTTTAGTGGGATATGGAGCAACAAAGGCTATTATCTCCTAAAAGACAAAAGAAAATTTTACAAGTTAATAGTTAATTACCGATTATTTTTTCTAGGATGTTTTAACTTCCAGATTCTTGTTGGTTGATTGATTTTAACCAGTTCATTGTGATTGACGAGTAGACTCGTCATGCGTAAAAAGTAGTGACCATTGCCTATTTAAATTGTAATTTTTGAGAAAAGCGAAATATATTCTCAAATTTCAAGATGTTTAGAATATTGTCGGGCCAGTCTGGAGTAAAACAAATAAATAAAAAATATGAAAAATTTAAGATGATCCATGCGTCTCTGTAATGAACTGGCTGAAGTTCGCATAACGAATTTATTTATGTGCGATGATAATGTTTTTTAGATGTTAGCTTAAAAAAGACAAGAGCAAAAGTTGGACAGTTGATTGAAATAGGGTTCCTTCAGGTATGGGACAAATACGCGATGCTGACCAGGAGCTGATCCCATTAATAGCTGTTAGCGTGAAGTTACCTAGTTGTAGAAAGGTGTAAATGTCAATTGTTTCATGTTAGAACCATGAGCTGACATTAGAGCCTAATGACGTGCTAACTAAAGAACAATATTTTTGTTGAGGTGAGAAAAGGAATAATGGCTTGTGGTAAGAAGAGTATGATCAACGCTACAGCACCTTTCCAGAACTTCCTTAGTGTCAAGACAAGTAGAAAATACCTTGTCAGTGAAGGAGGAAGTAAATCTGTGTGTTTAGGTTTCAGTCCGAGAATTTTGACGGTCTCTGAAATTCATAAATATCCGTAAAAACTTAAGGTCAGAAGGACCATTAGTCTCAGGAACCCACTACCAAGCTAAATTGCTTTATAACCCCGTACACAGCCCCCCTCCATAGTATCATAAGTATTAGTAACAAAATTAGCAATTTAATAAATGAAATCCATTTTTATCCAATATTTTACCAGCGCAACTTACTCTGTGATTGACGAGTATACTCGTCATTGCTTGATTTTCGTGACATACACAATGGAGTAACTTCATGGACAGACTGACGCCAGTCAGTAATCACGTGATTCCAACGTCAATAAACAGCACGTACGAATTCATACCATTTATTTTCCTATACGTATCTTGACGTCTTTGTTGTGTCTTAATTTTATCTAATTAAAAACATATGATATCATTGCATTTTTTGCATTATTCTAGTATATATATTTGTTAGGAAATAATTTTAACAACTTTTATATAATTTTTGTTTTATTCTAATTTATTTATCTAATTAGGTAATTGTCTACTTCCGACTAGTGTTAGCTGGCATATTTGTTTATCCTAGTTTGGTTGGATTCTAGCATTTATTTATAGTTCATGGTACACATAGGTATGGCTCTTAGTTATTTTAGTTCTTAATTAATTTAGTAGTTATTTATTATATAGTTTTGCGCAAGAATGATTGACAGTATAGAATTAAAACTACTTTTTTAAAATTGTATGATTATCGAATAACATTGATATCATTTCTTTAAAAAGAGCTCACACCTATTATTATACAACATAGTGTCAGTTAGGTGTGAATAATATAAAAAATGTCTGTTTGTAATTTTAATTAATAATTCAAAGTCAGGAGAAAAAATATTTATTCTGAATTTTTTCAATTTGATGATAATTTGTGGGAGGAATGTTTACAAAAATTCAAGAAATGTTTCTTTGATTTTTACCTTCCACACATAAATTATCGATTTCTAAATTATTTATAATTATTCTTTGCTGTTAAAATTTAATATATATGTCATTTCTTTCTTTAAATTAAAGTACAATATTCTTAAGGGGAATGAAACCATTACAAAAGGGGTAGCAATTTTTAGAAATGTGATTACATTTAATTTGATATGTTATTGTCTTATTTTTTGAAGTACATATCAAACTTGCAAAAAAGTTTATTTCTTGAAGCCTGTGTACATAGAACATTAGTTAATATGAAAGTTTTAGATAAATGAATAGAATGATCTTTTGGTAAAAGTGTATTTTTTTCCATCATTTTTTTTTTTAAATTTTGCACAAATCTCTTAAAATGTTTAAAATCTCAGTGGCTACTTAAAAAGTAACTATTTGTTTATCCATGATTTAACTATTTTCCAAATTGTAGAACAGCCGAGAAAGTCACGTTTTTGCACAAATCCTTAAAATAGTTTAATTCATGAAAACTCAGTATTATGCATGTAAAGGTAATTAAGGATGCAGTAATACATTCAATACAATATATATTCATCTATATGTCTCCTGTGATGAAAATTGATTTTTTTTACAACTGCATGAATTGCAAATTGTATAATAGTATGGCTTACCAATAGGGACATTAAACACTCTATGTGAAGCATTATAAGTGTCAGACATTTGAAATAATCCCGTAATTTTGGTTTGATTTATCAATACTATAGGAAGTTCTTAATTTTTTTCCTTTGTACTTATATGCTACCAACTGATAAACCTGTTCTTCACACAGGTGTGAATTTATATATATAAATAATGTTATGCATGAAATTTCTCTTCCCCCCCAGTACTTCATTATTTAGAAATGGTAAATAACAATTTTCTAAAAAATATATTATATTTACTCGAGTTTACCTACCTACACTTAAAATTCAAATGAATATTTTATTTCACTGTGGAGCAGTTATTTGTTGAAAATGAATTTTTTGTTTATACAATGTATTGCGTATAAGTACTTCATATATATTTTGTACAATATTATGAAGCATTTAAAGCTATTTGAAAATGTTTCTAATAAAATAACATTCCTATCTTTGACTGTAATTTACTTAGTAATTATCTTTTAAAAATGTTTGGAAATTTTTTTAGAAATGATTGCATAAAGTAATAAAAGAAAATACAATTTCACTATTAAGTTAAAGAAATAAATCATATTAAAATATAATTTTTAAAAAATATTCAATGTAATATGAACTTCACCTTTATATCTCGGCTACTAAATATTATGCATTGATATGCGACACTTGGATCACAAATTCAGATTATTAATGCGAGTATGAACTATATTAAAAATTTACATTACAAATTCAATAATTTTTTTAATTGCTTTTGTATAAAGTGCTTATAACATGTTGAACAACTTGTTATAAATATAATTGTATAATATTAAAGAATATTTCATCAGAAAAAATACTATAATTTTCACAAATTCAATTTAATTTCTAATTGAATTGCATACTTCTTTAAGCTATTGTTTATCTCATATTAGATTGAGTTATTATGAAAGTTTTTAATTAACAATAAATATTTATCCTTTGATGAAAATGAGTCTTATTTTTATAACACAATGAATTGCAAATAAGATAGAAGCAATTTAATACAATATAATACAATATGGAAATAAATAGTTGCATAAAATTTCCATTCACAATTTCTACTAGTTATGTCTCTTGACCAGATATTTATGTTTAGTGTTAAACACTTGAGTTCCATTTCATGCAAACTTAAAACGTACTTGTAGAAATATATTGGCATTTTATTTTGATATCACTAATATGTATCTAAAGTAGTGTCCTTTTATATATAATTATACTTTAAAAAAAAAGAAATTGATCATTATAATACACAAGAGCCCAAAATTTATCTTCGAAACATGTGTCACACAAAAATATCAGTGATTTTGACCAATTAACCTCTTAACAATAATTTTGAAAAAAGATTCTCTGTAATTCTCTTCGATAAATATCATAAAATTGATTAAAGTACTCTTAGGTCAATATTTGCAACAAACTCAATGCAACAAATTTATTCAGGACATATATCATGAGATTTATTTTTTCAAAAGTATAAAATAAATCTAATCTCTATAATGATAAATCTACAAATTGTGCAAATACCAATAAATGCATATTTGTTATACATATGTAGTAAAAAAATTTGTATATGTGTGAGACAGTTTTTATGCCATACATTCAAACTCTGAAAAACATATGTGTTGAAACCATGCAAATATATTACAATTTTTATTTTTTTCTAAAAGAATTATGAATTCAAAAATGACTTTTTTTATTTTGGTCATGTAGGAGTGTGTGTGTGTGTGTGTGTGAGCAGGACTTTTATATTTAATATATGGACACAAATTTATATTCTACTATATACACATTCTAATTTAAAAAATTTAATGCCTTATTTTATTACCATATTTGGAATTCAATTCTCGATAAATCATATATTTTCCCTAAGTAGTGCAGCAAATAAAGATTTTTAAAATGTAGCACAATTTTTTTAAGTGTAATTTTACAAATGGTAAATGATAATTTTGATTTCTAATGTTTGAAAGTGGTTATTATTTCATCAACTAGTATAAACATTAACAGAGCTGTAATAAAGTAAGATATTTTTCCATTTCTTTATTTTTTCTTTTTCCCTGTAATATTGTAAAATTACTAAGTAAAATAAGTTTTATAAATATATATACTTTTTGATATATGTATGGTTACATATCAGATTCTTGTGTTCCAGTTTTAGATAATTAAATGCTGAAGTACCTCTGTTAACTACTCTGAAGATGTGTGTAACATAAGTAAAATTTAAGTTAACTAAACATAATATATTCTCAATATAACTTGATGTAAAATAAACAAATATTTGCTTTTAAATATTGTAAGTCTACATCTATCCAAAATCCTTTTTGAAGAAGTTTCATTTGTCTTACGGTGTTGAGAGAGAGAGAAAACATTATTCAAAGAGTGGTCAAACACATAAACATTGGGAAGATGCTATATAATCCTCATGCTTCACCATGCTATCAAAGCACTTTGATTTGTTATAATGATATATTATAAAATGATTTTTTCATTCTAATTATCCTTTCTATAACTGATCGAGCAACTATTTCAGCAAAATAAGACATTTTAGAAAGTAAAATGTAAATCTTTAAGAACAAAATAATCGTACGCAATAGTAAACAAACAACGCCATATTCACCGGTTGACGGAATCACGTGATCGTGACGTCATATGAATTTAGTCCATTGCGCACTCTCAAACTGGAGCGCCACAGTTAACTGGTTAATAATATTGTAGTTGGAAGCTACATGATGACTATTGGCCACAGACCTCGTCATTATGAGCCACGGTCTAGTAAGACAGACGACATACCAAGTATTTAAATGTTCACACCTCAGGACTTTTTGCAGTGAGTGAGAGTTCTATTGACGTTGCGCCACAAAGCAACACGAACCTCTTCAGATTTAACGTGTTTTGAACCCCTCTGCATGGTGAATATTTAATGGCACCACACAAGACTCGAACCCGCGGCACTCCAGCCACGAGTACGTAACCGTAACCACTAGGCTACCGCGGCCACCAGGACTTGTTGGAGAGAAGATCCGTTATTCAAGTGAGGTACACGCTGGGATCCGAGAATTTGCAAAACCGTATATATGAATAAATATTAGGATCTTTAGTGTCATTTTGATTAAAATATGCACATAAAATTGCTTTAAGGATACATTACAAGAAAAAAAATTAGAAAAAAAAACAAATTTTTTTGAAAAAATTGAAAAATAATATATTTTTAAAACATTCTCCTTTTATGAAAATGTGGTTAACTCATCACCAGAGGGTGCTGCGATCGTTTGCTGATCGTCACGTGTGATTATCAAGTAAACAATAACAGCTAAATATATGGTCGTGTGCTAACCGTCTATTTTCCTTATATTCAAATTTTATATCCTTTAAAGTGTTTCTTAGTACTCTAAACATTTTTAATATATTATCTAGTTTTAGTTTACAGCATTAAATTTAAGCTTAGTTCATACTTCTGTTCTTTGACCTTGTGTCTTGTGTTTTTTTAAACTTTTAGGTTTAGTAATTAGTTTGCCATCTACATTGTGTTTCAAAAAATTATGGATCGTTCAATTGAACCAAATCCTTAATACTTAAAAATTAAATGTCAAAGTGTAGAACATGGGAGGGGGGGCTTGGTGATGTCAATTTTTTTAGCGAACGGATTCGATCGCCAAGCTACATAATTTAACGATAGATGTTCCGAGAATTTACAAATTGTAATTTTGCAATAAAAATAAAGAAATATTAGCGTGAAATTAAAAAAAAACATATTTGTAAAAAAGGCTATTAGTAATGCATAAAAATAAAAATTATATTGTTTTTTTAAGTTAAAGGAAATAAAGGATTTCATTTTGTTATATGATAGTAGAGATGCAAATCCGAAAATGCCTCCAAAATCAGTCGAATCAAACAAGAATGAAACACGTGGCTATTTGTACCATCATGTGATTATGACGTCAGATGAACCAAGTCCATTGCTCCTATAATAATATTTTGCCTATATATAGCTAAGACTTCTTTACAGAGTTTGAAGTAGGACTTTAGAGAAAAAAATTAAGGAGTGGATTTATTCATATTTTATTGAATTCAAGAAATTCAATTTTAACACAAAACGCCGGTTATTATTTAAATAGATCGTTATTCTGAAAGAGTGTTAATATATCAAAACTTTCAGTTCAGCCCCTGTCCTAGCTATATATGGGCAAAATATAATAGAAGCATTTTTCATAAAAGGAGAAACTATGTCATCACATTTCTTTACATTTTGCCAAAAAATATTGCATTTGAATAACGTTTCTTGTAATAATATTCTAAAAATTATTATATACGTATAAAAATATATTCTAATTTAACTGTGACACTAAATATTCATAAAATATTCATTTTAATACGCTTTTTTTAAATCACGGTTCCAAATGGAGTCAGCTATCTTAAGCTTATTTAAGAGAACTTTATGACTGAACTTTAAATCCTTTTCAGGTTTGGTGTGGAAATTGGACGCAGGATATATCATTTTTGGCACCAGTTTTGTCAATTTGTTCCCGGTATTTTAGTAGCAAAGTATCACGATGCGTTGCTTAATTACAGTTTTAATGAGGCTCCGGGGGCTTAAAGTTGCCCTCATAATACCCTGGATTCGATCCCAGCTGGTGTCGATAGATTTTCTCTATGCAAAAATTGTAGGCACGTGTTACATGATTATGTGGCACGTAAAAGATCCCTTGAGTATCAATTTGGCTCTGGTAATCTTGTAAAAATTAAATCACAGCAATATTTAGCATCCGGTGAGAACTTGAATTAAATAAATTCAAGCGTCCAAATTTGGTAGTGAGAGCCATAAAGGGCCACAAGAGAGAGCCACTGAAATGACTCTCATGTTTGTTGACTTGCCGTGTCTGCGAAGACTAAGTTGTAAATGTGAGGCCCATTAAAAAATATAATTTTAATGAAAAATCCTTATTTTCTAAAGGAGGATTGCTAAAAGCATTTTGAAACAATTTTTAATTAAAATTTAGTTTAAATGTAATTTTCTTTTCAATACTTGTTTAAAAATAAACTGCTAATTTTTTTCATGAAAAACAAAAACAAAACAATAAAAAAAAGGAAAGAATAAACGAGAAGTAAAGAAAAAAATATTTAATTTAATTTAAAAAGTTAGTTATCTTCTCGGGAATGCCCCATCCTTTTTAATTTTAGAGGAAATATTTACACTATTAAAATTCGTAGGTAAACTAACGTATCTTTCTAACTATGGGACCCTATCTTATCACGAACCGCATGACTACGAAGCTCGCCGAAGGTACCAAAAAACGGGAATAAACCAAGGTATCCGTTTGTATTCCGATATTCCAATTAGTTAATAAGATATTAATTAAAAACCTTAAAACGCATAATTATAGCCATTTTTCACCGCCAGGGGCCCAAGTTCAAAATCTCGGAGCTTCTTTTTTTTCAGACGTTTTAAAACGCGATCTAGTTTTCTTCATGAGACTCAGACAACAAAAATTACAGAATCTAAAAGATCATTTACTTCACCACGATACGGGGGGTATAATTCATTTTACAAAAAAATTATATTTTCTATTTTTTATGATTTTTTTAAAACGAGTCAAAATGGATACGTTTTTATTAAAATGATTTCTAAATCGTTCCGCTTGCATTTTCTTACAAACTATTGTAAAAATATTTTACAATAAAAATTCATGCTATTCTCTTTTAGAATCAGTCATTTAAAAAATTACATGTCTAAAACTTTTTTTTTACGATTTTTCAAAAAATTCTCAAAATTTTATTTAAATATTTAATAAGTTCTTCATTTATAATAATAATGTCACAAAACTTTTTTCCCGTGTGTAGAACGATATTATACGCAATCTGTACAAATATTGACAAAATATCTTCAAAATAACGATTTTTTAAAAAAAAATTGTGTTTTTCGTTTTTTTTTCCTTTTTGCGAGAAATATTCCAGCATTACTTTTTGTTACATTTTTTGTTTAAAAATTACCGTTGTTAGCCATCGATATATGAAGTTTGAAGGCATTAACTTAAAAATGAAGCCCGAAAAAAATTTTAATTTAACAAATAATGCAATTCGAAATTGAATAAGGGCTGCCGTAGCTCGGTGGTCAAGGTATCGGATCATGGCTGGCCTTGTCATGAGTTCGAGACCAGTACCACTAAAGACCCATCGTGTAGGGCAGCGATGCACTTTAAATCTGTCGAGAGCTGAAACGTCCTCCTGTTGGTGTGGTAGCTAGGAGAGGGGGTGCCGGCTCAGGTGTCGTCCACGTCACTTGACCATGGTTCAAAATTACATGGTCCATCGCCAAAAGCCCTCGTGTAGCTGAACAGTGTGACGTTAATACTCACTCACGCGAAATTGAATATCTCTTCCTTTTATTTTAAATCTTTTCACTGCTTTTCCCGAAGGAACCGTAGGGGGGTTGTTAAACGCGCTTCTTTATGAACGGTAGTTTCCAGGTTTGAAATTGCATCAGCCATTTAGTATTTATGATTTTTTAAAAAATACTCAAAATTTATTTCGCGCATTTAATAACTTCGAAAACAACAATTAAGTATTTGGAAAGATAATTTATTCCGTCACGAGATACAATATATATATATATATATATATATAATCTTTTTTACAAAACAAAGATACTTTACATAATTTAAGATTTTTTCTAAAATGAATCAATATCGATGCGTTTATATGAAAATAATTTTTAAAAAACTCATTCTTTGATCTTTTAGAGTTACTGATTTAAAAAATAAAAGGCCGATAACTATTCTTTCGAATTTTTAAAAAGTACTCAAATTTTTAATATTTAATAACTACTTATCAAATTCAAAGTTTCTTAACTTCTTCATTTAAAAAAATAATTGTATGAAACTTTTTCCCGTGTATCGAACATTTCAAAAAGTGTTCACAAATTAATACAACATTTAATACAGATTTTCGTTTCTTTCCATTTTGTGAGAAATATTTTAGCATTATTTTTGTTTAAAAATGACCGTTGTTTGCAATCGATGTGTTCAGTTTGAAGGCAGTAACTTTCAGCCCGTTACGTTTGATGAAAGGTTACACTAGAAAAGAAGTTGCGCCTAAAAATATTGAAAATCACCCGATTTGGCGAAATTGAATACATCAGAAACTTTTTTTTTTTACAATTTTTCAAAAAATACTAAAATTTCATTTAAATTCTTAATAACTTCTTTATTTATAAAAAATAATCTCACTCGACTTTTTTTCCGTGTGTAGAACGATATTATCCGTAATCTGTACAAAGATTTAAAAAATTTCTTAAAAAGTACGGTTTTTTTTATAAAAAAACAATTGTGTTTTTCGTTTTTTCCCCTTTTTGCGAGAAATATTTAAGAATTATTTTTGTTTAAAAATTACTGTTGTTTGCAACGCGCTTTATTACTAATCGTTGGACCCGGGTTCAATTTTGTAATTATAAAAATTTCTCTACTGTGTTTTCAACATACAACTATTTTTTAAAAGGTACATTGAGTGAGTGGGTGAATATTAAAGTTTTAATGTTCACTTACTCGACAGCTCTGATAGGGAGAGGAGAAAGAGAATCTCCATGACAATGTGTTATGCATTTAAAAGTTTTCGTGCAACGCCACACAGTGGGCAGTTTTCCCATTCTTTTTACTAGATAAAACACTTGCGAGCGTCATTTTCTAGTAAGAAGTTCAATCGTTTCGTCTGAAAATGATTTTGCAGATTTACGAGTCTTTTTATTTAAAATACATGCCATGGGTAGGTAATTTATTGATTTGACCTTGTAATTAGGTTCAAGTTTGATTAAAAATTGTAAAAACATAACATTTAGCACAGCATGTAACTCCTACTAACATATGTCGGTTTTTTGTGTTTATTGGAGTAGGACATTTGGATTGACTTGGATTGATCACAGTAACACTTAAGTCACATGAAGTAGATATACACATTTAATTTAATACCAAATTTATAGCTGCTAGTCCCTAAGTTATGATTCTTTTTTCAGTGTTGGTCGATGGTATTACTCGGCGTGCCTTATTCAATATGTGGAAGGAAGAGCCCAAGGGCAAAACTGATGCTGTTTTGAGTTTAGTTAGGAGTACAACGGACTTTGATAAAACCAGAACCAGCAGCAATTAAAATTAAGAAAAACTGTTAAAAATTTCTGCTCGTTTGTAAGGCAAAAATGGATGAGGTGCCACAGAAATGAAAAGTTCTTCCCCAAGTCGAATGATGCGTGGTTGTCGGGGGAGTAAGATTTATAATATATTTTATTATTTTTATGAAAAATATATAACTAATAATTTAGTGTGGTATTTTATGTTTATTTAAGCTTATAATAATTCTTTTTTCAGAATTATAAACTTTAGAATGGTTTTTCTCAGTTTGTGTTTTTTCTCGTTTAAAATACTACTTCTTCCACAATTATTTACCAATCACTTTTTTTTTTTTGCCCTGTGTCTTACATGTAATGCATGTAACAAAATTAGGGATCCATTTTTCTGTAAATGGAATACTTCTTTTTTAAAAAAATTGAAACGTGGGAATAATTAGGCTTTTAGTTGAATTTTTGCATATATATATATATATATATATATATATATATATATATATATATATATATCAACATTTTATTATGCCTTTTCTCCAAAACTAATTAAGGTATTGTAAAATCGATCCCTAAAGGTGTTTAAAACATCCTCAGAAATATTATAAATATTTCGTGTCAAAAAATTAATTAACACAAAAAAGTAAAATAAACAATATATAAAATACTAAAATGTAATTTTTAAATACATAAATAAAAAAAATGTTCAAAGGGTGCCGAGTCCTTTTAAACACTACCTAATATTTTTTATTGTATATGTACAATGTTATCTTTGACTGTATTTGTTTAAAATTTTATTTTTTTCAGTTGCTACGCTACTTCTTGTACATATTCTCCCGCCTGTAAATTACTGCTTCTGTTAATATCCTTAGATCCTTGCTTAAAAACTAGTTCCACTTAGCAATCATTTATTCTTGATCAAATTCAAGCTGAACATAAATTAGTTAAGATCCCATTAACCTTATTTGTTAGGTAAAAAGCAGAAAAGAATACCCAACTTACATTAATTACTATGATTTTTGATCATTAGATATAGTTATGAAGACATTAAAGCCATAAAATAATTTCCGAGCGCCAGATTCAGAAAACTGTCCACTCTGCGCTGGGGGGAATAAACCTGTCTGACGAAGAAAAAAAGCGAAAAAATCTCGAAGCAGGGAATTTTAAGTTACATTCTCGGTAAAAGCCCGAGCAACGCCAGGCTAAGCGGATGAAGGGGGGGTGGAAATCATTTTGAAAATGAGTACTTGAAGTGCTGATTTTGTGAAGGAAAGGGAAAATTTATAAAATTAGAGATAGCCCTTGAAACGCCGGGTCATGCAGCTAGTCTACGCTATTTAAATTCGTAGGTAAACAAACGTATCTATCTATGGGACCCTTTCTTCTGACGAACCGCAAGACGCAGAAACTCGCCGAAAGTACCAAAAGTTTTGGAATGTTCCGAGGAATCCGTTTTGACCGTTTATATTCCGATATTCTAATAAGTTAAAAAGATATTAATTAAAAACCTTAAAGCGCATAATTAGTACCATTTTTCACCACTAGGGTCCAAGTTCAAAATCTCGGAACTTCTTTTTTTTACAGACGTTTTTAAAACGCGACCTAATCTTTTTCATGAGACTCAGACAAAAAATAATTACAGAATCGAAAATATCATTTAATTTGCCACGATACGATATAATGGTTCCGCTTGCATTTTCTTTCGTGCTAATGAAAAATATTTAACACTAAAAAAGTTCAAGCTTTTCTCTTTTAGAATCAGTCATTTAAAAAATTAAATGTCAAAAACTGTTTTTTACGATTTTTCAAAAAATACTCAATTTTTTTTAAATAATCAATAACTTCTTTATTTATAAAGATAATCTCACGAAAAAATTTTCCTGTTCAGAATGATATTACACGTAACCTGCACAAAGATTGATAAAACATCTTAAAAATTACGGGTTTTTTTTTTAAAAAAATTGTGTTTTTTTTTTCGTTTTCCCCCCCTTTTTTGCGAGAAATATTTAAGCATTATTTTTGTTACATTTTTAGTTTAAAAATTTCCGTTGTTTGCAATTGATATATGAAGTTTGAAGGCATTTACTTAAAAATAAAGCCCGAAAACAAATTAAAACTAAAAAAATCAATTTTACAATAGCTCTGAGTTTGGCGGCGAAAACCTGTTTGGCGCCAGAAAACTCTTTCCACTCAATCCCTTACGTTTGATGGAAAGTTACACTAGAAAAGAAATTTCGCCTATAAATATTGAAAATCACCAGATTCCAGCAAAATGGATCCCTAATTTTGTTATATGTATGATATTATAACACACAGAGAAAAAATGAAAGTGATTGGTCAATAATTGTGGAAGGAGTAGCATTTTGAATGCACTAATGTATCGAAAAAGAACACAAGCTGAGAAAAACCACATTTTAAAGTTTATACTTTTGAAAACTTAAAATAACATGGAACATTAGCTATACATTGTTCTTCAAAATAATTGCATTTTCGTTGTATTTTGACCCATATTTTCCATAAATGATACATTTTTACGCAGTAATAATTGCACATAAATATCAAGAAAACTCGAAGAAAATGTTTAAAAAAATGCTTTCTGTTATAACAGAAATTTTAAAATCTTTTTCTTCACATAATATTTAAATGATATATTTGTATGAAAAACAAATAATAAATAAGAACTGAAATTATGAAATTATTAATATAAAATGCCTTAATTAAAAATATTTACATGCACACATTTTACAAAAAAAAATTACATTATTGTAATACCTTAGAAATATCTTTATCCATATGTAACTCCTTACCTTTTTTTAAATTAATATCTCACTTTTTATCAATTTGCGTGCATGCTGGTATTTAGTGTTTTCCCATCTGATTCGGAATAATCTCTGACTCGAGCATCACACCAAGATCGTGAAAACATTTCCCCAAACGTATATTTAATGCTTTTTGGGGTCTCTTTGACAGTACGTAGAGTCCCTTTGTTGAATTCAAAAATCGCTTCAAATATGGCATGTTTCACTCTGTCTTTACTCACAAATATTTCTTTCGGACACTTCCACCAAATCATCTTGTGTAAGCTTTCATTAGCGTTTTGGGTTCCGCAGTTATTGGACTTTTCTAAAAGTTCATTCGAAGCAAGCCATTGAAAAATAGAAAGGATGTGTGGCAAAAAATTTTCACTGATTGGAGTCCCAACATGTTGCTTCTGCAGACCTGGTTTTTGTCCTTTTGCTTCTTAGAACTGGTAAAAACACCGTGAGTCAGCTTCGATTGGACATTTCGAATGCTGAGGTTTTTGGTCTGTCGAAATGCTGTGATCTAAAGTTGTAAGAGGTTCTCGCCTCTCTCACGGGCACCTAGATGTGGGGAGAAACACTCGATATGATCCAACTAATCTATTTATTTCCACACAAAGAACAGACACGATTTCAACGAATAATAGTAAGAGAATGTCTCAATGTTAACTGTGAAAGTGGAACAATGACAGCAAAATGCTAACGATAAGGAGACTATCAAACTTGATCCCTATCTTAATAAAGGACCAAACCTATCATCCGATTTAATCTAATATAAAATCAATCCTAGTGAACAATCATCACTTTAAAGTTTAATCCTAATAAGAATCAATTCACTATAATTCTAATATTATACCTTCAGTAGCAATCTCAGCCTCGCCTATTTATAGTAAGTTAATTTAAATATCACGATTCTCTTCTTCCAAAGGGTTGATTGAGAATAACGCGAAATGGTAGCCCAAAGATTTCCCAAGAAGATTAGATGGAAAAATGCGTATACATCCGTCACAAAGTAGCATATATTGCTTTTTTCATGGCAGGAACAATACCTTTATTTTGTAATATGGCATTTTGGTGTAGTACAAAATTAATTTTTTAATTGTTGACTCTTTTAATGTGCCATGGCCTTTTCCTCCTAATGAAATGCCACGGGCTCTCGATTCCTTGAGAGAATTTCGTAGACCAGTGCCCAACTTTTTTCTGACATGATGAATGCGCTCCCCCTTTTTTTTTTATCTCGAACTTATCCCCATACACATTTTTTTTCTGTTAGATAATTGATGGTTTTATAATCCCTATCAGACAATAAGGTGGAATAACGAAATTCCAATGCTTGCGATCTTTTCCAGTGGATCAATGCTGCCTCCATTTCCATGGAAGTTGATGAGCCAGAATGATTAATATCGCAATTTTTCCTATGACCTTCAAACCAAATATCATACTCTGCACTTGACTCTCCCAGTTCCCTTTTTGCTGCAGAACAAATGCGACATACCTTGCACATGAATTCAAAATCTATTACATAGCCTGTAATTAAATCAACAACACAAGCCATGTCAATCAAAGATGTATGTCCTCGTGTCAACCAGCTACCATCAAATGAAACACTTATATCAACAACGGGAACATCCATTGGTGCTTCGTGAGTCTTTCTCACTTCACTATGTACTTCTCTCAGTAAAGCCTTTGCAGAAATACCGTTGCTTTGTGAAAAAGTTTACTGCATTTGCTATACATTCTCGATGAAAAAGGAGATACATTTACTGCCTTGCAAAATTTTTCAATTGCAGAGTAACCTTTATAACAATATTAGAGAATACTTGTGTGACTCGTAAATTAATATCCGGAAGAGTATAACATTAACTTTCATTAGACGTTTCTACAGTACAAACTTTTTCAGCGCAAGAACTGCAGGTTAAATACATGTAGGAAAATCCTACCTTGTTTCGAAGAGCAAGCTTTGAAGTTTGTCACAGTCTGGGCATTTTAGCTTCATAAATATTTTGCTGATTTGCTCAAAGCTCACAATAATGAAAGTTCCCACTTCAGAATATATATCCAGACTTTTCAGTATTTAATAACTGCTTAATTCTGATGTTAGGTTCTAATTTGGTTTCTTCTGTGACACATGCTGTTTATTTGAGCAGAATGATTTCGAGGTTTTACTCGTGGAATTTTTAAGACAAATCTTCAAGAGATTAAAAAAAAGATTATACTGAAATCTCAGCAGTTTAAGTGGCAGTATTGAAAAGTAAAATCAGTAAAAGTCTTGAAAAAGACTTCTTTTTTTCAATATAAAACGCAAGTAAAACTAGCACTATAACTGTAAAACAAATGAAAGAAGCGTCATCAACAATAACAAATAGCTTGTAATAAAAGTTGTAATCATTAAAAAGTACTGTAAAGCCTTACAATTATGGTTAGAATTAAATAAAATTTATTTTTGAAAAGTAGTTGATAAAAATTAGCTTAAAATCACTGACACTTCTAAAAAGGGGGAGTTGTCAAATTTCCAAATTTGGTTGCTTACATTTTTCAAATGAAATTTGTTCCAACTTCTTATTTTCAGGCATACAAAAGTGATATATCAGTCGAAAGGTAATCATTCAAAAATATAACTAATAAAAATAAAAATCGATAAAATCACTTTTCCCTTTAATAATTATCGCTTTTTTTCCTTTGATGTGTAATAAAAAAAATTTATATAAATCTTTATCAAATCATTGCATTATAGTTTCCTGTATAAATAATTAAGTAAATTAGTTTCTTATACTTACGTTTAGGCTTTGAATGCTTGGATTCCCAACCCTTTTTATTTGGAAGGGAAGCAGTGGCGTACCGTACAACTCCGCATCGGAGGGGGGGGCAGGATTCTAGGTAGCCCAAAGCCTGATTAACGCCAAGTACGCATTTAACCATTTTTTTAAAAATATTAAAGGCACACCCTACCTTTGAAAGTTGCCCTGATATTCACCTTTACGCCACTGAAGGGAAGATAAACTAACCGATACTAAAATGACGAAGACATTATGTGAATTTCTGAGATTTTCTCACATATTAGCGCATTTGTAAAACACCATTTCTGTAGCCAAAAACTTAAAGTTTCTCTAAAATATTTAATTCATAAAAAAATAAAGATTAGAATACTGCTATATGTATAATGAAAGGAAACTGTCTCAAAAGTATGATGTTTCAGTAATATTAATTCTTTTTTTAAATTTCCCAATATCGTTCTTTTGAAGAGTTCACCCAATATGAATTGAAAGACATTGCATAAATTATTCATTATTCCGGTTCCAAAACTATGCTTAATGTTCTTGAATTCTTCAACAGAAAAATGGCTGTGATAGTCTAGTGGTCAAGATTACGTACTCGTGGCTGGAGAGTCTCTCATTCGAGTCATAGGGCCACTGAAGACCCGTCGTGTAGAGGAGCCGATACACGTTAATTCTGTCGAGGCTCAATGTGCCCCGTTGGTGTGGTAGTTAAGAGAGGGGGGCAGCTCGGGCGTCGTCCTCGTCACTTGATTGAAGTTCAAAATGACAAGAATAGTCACCAGTAGCCCTCAGGCTGTTTTACAGTGCGGCGTTTTAATATAACACTCACTCTCGGAAAAATATTGCCTTTGATTTATAATATCGATTGCGTATATTGTCGGCAAATTGAAGGAAAATAGGTTTATTACACGCATAGGTATTTAAAGAGGACAATTTACCTCTTTTGTAAGCCAATTATTCTTTTAATGATGCTACATACACACACACACATCTATTCTTTCTAAACAGCTATTCTAGTACTAGAAAATGAAATGGCTGCGATATTAATACTATAAGTAATACTTTATTTAAATTATTCAAGTGACTTTACAATGTACTACGATGTTTCTGAATAAGTTTCGACATCATCTCCCACACATAAAATCGAAAATAAATTAAAAGCAAATCGAGTGAGTGGCTCTCTCTCTGATGGTTCTCTCTCTCATCTGATGCCCTATTTTTTGATCTCACTCGTTTTCCCTTTTTTCAAATTCCATAAAAGTAGAACAGAATTTTTTTGATATTTTATTAAAAGGAAAAAAAATGTACTTAACTCTTTGTTATGTACAAGTAATGAAAACTTAAGTTGCAATGGTTGCGCGTATTGTATGCTAGCTAGTTTTCGAGTTAAAAAATCGTTTTTCTTTATATTTTAAATAAATATAAATCATTTAAATAAATTGAATGTATATTAAGCAATGGAAAAAATATTTATCTGAGAATTTGATCTTTTTTTAATTCATAAAATAATAAATTTTATGTATATTAATGAAACATTTGGAATAAAAAAAGATTGTTACATGAATTAATAATTCGGACAAATCATGCTCATTATTCTTCTAGTTATAATCATGTACACTAATATAATCAAATTGTTTTTCATGTTATTCTTACATGTAAATTTGTTGCACTGTGAGAAAATTAAGAGAGATAATGTATTATTTTTAAAACTACCACAGGAATTGCATGGGCCTTCTTTTCCAGTGATTTTCCGGATGAATAACTGAATTGAGGATAGATGGGAAGCAAGTATTAGTTTATGGAATTTCTTTGAAACTCGAAAAGAGAGAACGCGCTGTACACTTCCTGTGAATGTAAGGATTAATGTAGGATACTGTAGTAGATAATGATATACATTTATATGTTAAGAACAAAATATTATTTTTAGACACAAAGAAGTTCTTTTAGTCTCTATATAGTGCAACAGAAAACACAAGAACTGTCGAATCATAAATTAAACATTCTCAAAGAGAACGGAGAATTTGTTATGATTACGCTACTCGTGCACGAAGTCTTTTTAGCGTAGTTTTGAAATCGTGCCAAACAAGATCTGGGTGCCAAATAGTTTCCAATCCCAGATGACGGCCTAGCACAATAAACTTGACATTAAAATAATTTAAAAGAAGGGCTTTTTTATTCTTGGCGAATAAATTTAATCACATGGATTTTAAAAGAAGCAAAAAAGGTAAATTAATCACAAATGCACTTACACTTTTTGTATGAAACAGATCGGCAAAATACAAGTACCAGGATTTTAAAATATAGAACATGAGGATTTAAGAATAGCTGGAAAAAAATGAGTGAAAGAGTTGAAAAAGGGAGTATAGAAAAAAAACTACGGTGCTAGGAAAATTTTGAATTCTATACGAATTTTATTGAACGAAAGAAGTTTAAAAATTCATTAATGTATAGTGAAATTGAAACAGTAATTTTGCAATTTACTGTCAGCAAAAAGAATTATTCCGGAGGGATATGCTTTTGTGGCCGCTCAAATTTGCACCGCAAGATCCGTAGTAAAACATATAGCCGTCAAATTTCTTATCCTGTTAGTGAACAATTTTCATTTCGTTGGTTTACTTATCACATTTCATGACGGCCGAAATGAGTGAAATCTTAATCGAGAAATGAGAAAGGAAAAAATCAGAACTCTTAATAAAAAGACAGAAAGTGCGAATTCGACAATCATTTGGTCTATAAAAATTGAAAGTGGAGCTCTCATATTCCCTTAAAAAAAAGAACTCACCAATACTGCTCGAAATATTCATGTTCGAATAAACGACAGAAGATGAAAACTGCAATTTAGACAACGTAAAGTATGAAAATGGTTACATTTTTTTAAAAACTCGAATTAAAATCTTCTGAAATTAATAAGTTTACCGACACAAAAATAAACCACCAAGAATTAATTATATTATACATACTAATGACAGCCACCAAAGTACCAAGCGTTAAGAATCAAGGTAATCATATTGTAATATTATCGACCAACTTGGTGAATATCAACAACTTGGCTGGTATTGATATCAAATTAATGTCAAAAGAACTTCGGAATCATAGACATAAATCATTTACATATAAAATATTAATAAAAACTGAAATACAAAAGAAAAATTTTCAGCTTTAATTTTAGCTTATCGCCTGTGTGTGAGCTTTATTATAGCATTTTTAATGTACGTTACTTAAATATCGTCTAAAAATTAAAATAGACTATTTCTATAAACTGCTTCTTGATTTTCTTAATCAAAATACATCTCTGATTTCTCACAGACCGAAAATTTGCTTAGTAATCTAAACTACTCATTCGGATTCGATTTCTCAAAATCCATAAGTACGCTTGAAAAAACAAAATCGTTGAATACTAGAGTCTAATTTTGCATCTCAAAACTTTCGAAATGATTCTCTCTACACCATCAATCTAGACTTCTTAAAATAAAAGTTCTTATAGCACAAATTAATTTAATGGAACTGTTTGTGTGGCTTGTGAAATTTCCAATTGTTTTGTAATTGTGAAAATATATATAAGTAAGAATTCTTTTACTCTTTGAGATTTCGTTCTTGTTGTCCGTTGGAAGTTTTCAAATTTAAGAATTTTAATTTTGTATCTGATTAATACATATTTATTAAAAATAAATAAGTTTTCAACTTTTCAGTTCATAATAGTTCCTTGGGTTAAATGGACATAATGATTCAATTGACAAAAATCTGTCAAAAATCTCCTTATACATTTTTAATAACATCACAAAATTTGAAAGTTCTACAAAAGCTCAGAGTTGCGATGATTTTTACTGTAGTATTTATTCGCACACATACCAACAGCAAATAAAAATTTGAACTAATTTATCTCAGGAAGAAAAAAAATCACTAGTTTATTTTATTTTCAAATACTACGGTTTTTCCCCCTAATGTGCAAAATGCTTTGATATTTTTTACCTATTGTCATTAGGACATGAAACAGAAGTTGGCATGTATTTTTCAATCAAAGGAATACTTGTCATTTTAAAGGAAGAAATGTCTTTTTTCTTTAACTTATATCAAAAATAGCGATTTTTTTTGTTATAAAGACTTTTCAGATTTATTTTTCCTTTAAAAATGATGATTACAAATTATAAATGAAAATAACTGTTTTAACATTTTACTAATATATATAAATGTTTTATTTTTATACATATGCTATTAAATTCATCTTACAATATTCACAAACAGTTTTATAAATGTTGCATCATATTCGTTTATGCAAAACAAAAAGTTCGCATTATTTAATGAAGCGAATTATCCAAGAATTTGTCCAAAATATTCTTATAACACAGCTGTGGTAACTATATCTCTGTAAAGAAAGAATAAAATCAGATTTTCAGTTACTATACACAAACGCACACAATACTTTCAAAAACATAGCAGAAAAACAACACATATACAATGATTCTGAACTGATTCTTCGTTTGGGATCTCACTTACAGTTGTCCACGAAAGTTTTGATGCCTTTTCATACTACTTATTTGTTTGAAAGAACATTTTCAACTATTCTTTAATTTAAAAACAAGTACAGATTGATTGATTATTAACGTCACACTGTTTAGCTACACGAGGGCTTTTAGCGACGGACTACGTAATTTTGTTCAGTTCAGTTCAGTTCGGATCAGTGAAAACACTGAAAAAATGGAGCACGTAATTTTGAACCATGGTCAAGTGAAAAATAAGAACAGAAACAGTTTGGAAAGAGTAGAATCGGAATTGTATAAAATAGATTTCAAATATTACACCTGATGTAACAGCACTTGTAAAAGAAATGCAGCAGCAGTTGTCTCATTATTTTTTAAAATTAATTGATAAATACATTTTTAATTTAATAATTAATTAATTTTTAAATAATTGTAAGCTTTTTAATTAATTTTTAACTAAATTAAATACATTATTCATTCATTTGTAATATTTTTAATTAGATGTTTACAGTTTCTTAAAAGAAAAAAAGTGCTAAAAAAGTATGTATAAGTACCAGAGGCTGACTGAATATTAACATCGCACTGTTCAACTACACGATACCACTAAAGACCCGCCGTTTGGTTAAATCGTCGAGAGAAACGTCTCGTTGGTGTGGTGTGGTAGTTAGGAGAGAGGGGTCAGCTCGGGTGTCGTTTGAACCAAGGTCAAGTGCCAAAAGCCTCGGTAGCTGAACAGTGCGACGTTAATACCAATCAATTCAAGCACGAGGCCTTTTGGCGACAGATCTCGTCATTTTGAACCACGGTCAAGTGACGGGGCGACACCGATGGCTCCTAACCACCACACCTACGGGAGGATGTTTGAGCTTTCAGATTTAACGTGGCCGTGTTTACGCCTCAGTGCAGATATAACGTGCACGACGGGTCTTAAGTGGTACTGGGCTCAAACCGGACAGGCCTGGGTTCGATGCTGACCACTGAGCTACCGCACACAAAGTAGCAAAGGCGTGCTCGTTAAAAAATAATTAGGGTCCGATCTTTTTACATTTCAGCCCTGCGTTGGAACTGGGGGTGTTCAAAACCTTGTACGTCCATTTTGTCAGGTTCACATTGCAGAAAGCGATCAAAAGTTAAGAACCACCAGGTGGAGGAATGGGCATTAAGTCGTACGCGAACGACCGATGAACCATCAATACATTCGAGGGTAACCAGTTTTACTGAGCTTAAATCGCATACTAAAACACCATTTATGGTGCTCACATGAGCCAACGATGGAGAATTTGCTTTTGAGAAACGATGAATTAAATCGTGACGACACATTTAAATTATAAGCACCTTCATTAGAAGTGGCACGATGGCAACAACGTTCACTAATGTTGTAGGTGAAAGAGGCAATCCCTGCGATGTCGGCCGCAAAAATGAATTTTTCCCCACGTCCCGAGTGAAGGGAAGAATGAATGTGGATGATTACCTCTACCCGCGGTAGAACAAAATTGGGTGTTAAGACGTCCTCCGCGCTTCCACGGGCTCTCGTGTCGATGGCATGTCCCGAGATGGCGCAAGGCTCGGCAGCGAACAATTCAAGTGCATGCGTTGCTTTCAGATGCATTGGTTCACTTATTTCCCGCCGCCCATCCGGTGGAGTGGTTTCAGTGACGCTGACTGCGGTGCGTAGGGACTGGATTCGAATCCTGGAGAAGGTATGAATGTTTGTAAATGTATAGTGCCTTCACGGCATGGGGGGACTCTAAATAGCCATCGAGCCGTAAATTCTTTCGTGAGGTTGGTGGAAGGGGATGAGAGGTGGGAGACCCCTGACTCCCCCAGGGTGTTCTTCCTCAAAATTGGGGTGGAATCGTGCCAAATCATACTATCACCTGCATGGTGCTCAAAACTAAGGCTAACGACAGGCGTAAAAATATAGCCCTTAGCGCCGATGAATTTCGTGGGCATTAATCAGATGTTACTGTCGATCAGATGGTTTAAGCACAACAACATTTATACCCTCTGCTCGCTACATCCACTCTCTGCCCTCTGCTCGCGTCCACGGTTTAGCTGTCGCTCCTACTAGTTTCAGTGTTTAACTTCATAATTTTGTGTTACCCGTTTTTTTAGCAAAAATAATATTATGGCAATTTTTTGGTAGTTATGTATTATGGTGTGGTAGTTAGCAGAGGGGTTCTAGTTCAGATGCCGTCCTCGTCGCTTGAACTTAGTTGAAAATGACAAGGTCCGCCACCAAAAGGCCTCGTGTAGCTGAACAGTGCGACGTTAATATATTCACTCACTCACTGGTATATTTTAAAGAGAAGTACAATATCGAAAACAAGTGTTAAGAAAAGAAGCCATACTATTTTAATACAATATAGCCACCCCTACGTCACTGAGTGGACCGTAACACCTTAAAAATAGTAGCCCGTACCCTGTAAAAGTCCACCCACCCTTGCACTATAGAGTCAATAGATAAATTGACGAAGTTATGACGACTGTCAACCCAGCAAACAAAGAGCCACAATAATATAACAGAAAATTCGATAGCATAGGATAGTAATAGGAAAAATTGAATAAAGAAAACTGTAGCGTGCTTTTCCCAACCACTTCATGAAATGAAGGCACAAAAAATTGACAAAACTGCTAAAAGAAAACGAAAATCGCAATTTAGCAAAAAAATCTGGAGAAGAATTTCTACCTCTGCACACATCTCCGTGGGGCTCGAACCCCACAGGGCAAGAGCACACTTCCTCGCCCCCACCACGTCGCATTTTCCCCCGAAACACGATCGCTCCACGCATCGGATTTCTGAAAAGAAAGATACATGTATTGAAATTGGGAATACAAAGAGAGGAAACTATCGAAACAGAAATCGAAAGAACTCTAAATACGAAGTAAATTTTTCTACTTTGACATTGGTTGTCTTTGAGCACGTAGTTATCCAAGCACGTGCAGATTTCTTCTCCTTTGACGACACGACAATGGCCTCCAAAACAGTTCTGCTCTTTGCACTGGGTTTCTATAGAACGAAAATATATAAGAATTTCAGAAAACTAATTTAAATTTAAGGTATCCGACTACGTTCGGAACCGTGATTTTAAAAAAGCGCATAAATGGATAATATTTATGATATTTAGTGTCACTTAGATTAAAATACATGTATAAAATTATTGAAATTGTTACAATTTACATGTTAAAATTGTTTTAAGAATATTTTTACAATAAAAAAAATATTTAAGTACAATATTTTGACAAAAAATGAGCATAGAATGGCCCGTTTTCAAAACATTCTCCTTTTATGAAAAATGCCTCTATTATAATAATAGTTTGCCTGTATATAGCTCAGACCTATGTACAGAGACTCAACTAGAATGTTTGAAATGTATAACTTAGAAGTGGAATTATCCATATTTTACCACAATAGAGGGGAGAATTTTTTAGAAAAGAACGCCGATAATTATTTCAATGGGTGGTAACTCTGAAAATAATGTGAATTTTTCAAAACTCCTAGTTCAGACTCTGGAGAAGCCTTTTGTGGCCGCGGTAGCCGAGTTGTATAGGTATCGGATCGTGGCTTGCCTTGTCACGAGTTCGAGCCCAGTACCACTAAAGACCCACCGTGTAGAGCAGCGATGCACGTTAAATCTGCCGAGAGCTGAAACGTCCTCCCGTTGGTGTGATGTGATAGTTAGGAGAGGGGATGCCAGCTCAGGTGTCGGCCACGTCACTTGACCGTGGTTCAAAATTACGTGATCCGTCGCCAAAAGCCCTCGTGTAGCTGAACAGTGCAACGTTAATATTCAATCAATCAATCTGGAGAAGCCTTTACTTTATATAAGCAAAATATTATTTTTATAGAACCATTTTTTTAAAAAGATAACTTTTTGAAAAAAGGTTGTTCTAAGTTAATTTTTTGCCAAAATAGTGTATTTAAATAATTTTTTTCTTGATAATGTCCTTAAAACTATTTTAAAACTAAAGTAGTTTTCTCTGCAATTAAATTTTTTTCTTGGTGTATCAAAACACTTTAAATATTTCTTAAAAATCTGAAAATATACAACTGAATTATTAAAACAGACATATATATATATATATAATATTATCAGATAACTGAGGAAAAATGTAATTCCAGAAAAAACTTTTTGAAGTGAAACTTTTTTGTGCTCGAGAGTAAATGAGAAAATTGCCCAGTTTTGAATAACAGTTAAAACGCGAACGGAAGTAGTCTCCCCCATTCTTCCCCCTCGATTCGTCGCCATGGTAAGGAGAGAGCCAGAGATTAGAAAAACGCGGGATAGCGGGGACACCGCGTGATTTGTGTCATATCGGTGAAAAAAGTTGGATCATTCCCCACGTATCCGACTGGTCAACTTGCCCACCTTCCGATTAGGGGTCCTTTTCCCCAGGCCCGGGAACATTATCAGCGGTCGTATCAGTTGCAGTGTGAGTATTACGGTGTAGACAAAATAGCTCTCGCAGCAAAAGCGTGCCTTTTCGAAATATTCTTTAGATTGTTGGCTACATGGCGATGTGTTCGGTGGCTAATTTATTGCTTTAATTTTCATTTGCGTCGAATTATTATTAATTCTAAGCACAATGCCTAAATCAAATGCACAAAGAGGAAAAGAGTTTCGTGAAAAGAAAAACTAGCATCAAGTCCAGTCAAAAAAGTAACAAAAAAAACCAGAAAATAATGCAAATTCATCAAGTATTACTGCCAAATCTTGATCAGAGTACATGAGAGAATATCAAGCACGCCAAAAAAAAAACTTTGCAAAATACTCTCTTAATGCCAAGTTTAATGACAAACAGAAAAATAGTTCAAATTCTTACTAATATCCCGCAGTGCTAATGCCAAATCTCCATCAGAGTACAAATGAGAGAATATCGAGCATGGAAAAAAACATTGCAAAAAACTCTCTTAATGCCGAGTTTAAGGATGGGAATGCTATTGTGACTCTTCTTATGGCAGCACAGATTAGAACCCTTAACAAGTCTAGTGCGTGTTGGAACTGATGAAGAGGAAAAAATCGATAATAAACTCTATGTTTTACGTTACAAAGACCATGATTTCCATAAAAATCCGTGGCCACGGTAGGAACTAGTGGTCAAAGTATCAGTGTGATCGTGGCTGGCGTGTCGTCGCACTGTTCAGCTACACGAGGGCTTTTAAGACCCACCGTGTATGGGGAGCGATGCACGATAAATCTGTCGAGCTGGCTCAAATATCCTCCGGTTGGTGTGGTGTGGTAGTTAGGAGATCGCTGACACGGCGGGGTGACATCCTCGTCACTTGACCATAGTTCAAAATGCCAAGTCCGTCGCCAAAAGCCCTCGTGTAGCTGAACAGTGCGCCGTTAATATTCACTCACCCATAAAAATGCTCACAAAGATTTTCAAAAGCTATTCGTTGATAATCCTTTCGGTCACGGATGTTAGATTTGTGATAGATTATGGTTTAGAGATGATGTGAGAACGCCTGTTGCTGAGCAGGAAACTATTTTACTGGGAATTAATTTAGAAAGCATTAAAGAATGTTACAATTGCCGAAAAAGTTTAAGTAGGAAAAGTGTACCAAATTTATCAAAATATGATAGTTCTGTATACCCAGAATATCTTCCTACTTTGGATTTGGTATCAGTAAGACTCAATTCGCCACGAATACTTTTCATGCAAATTAGGCGATTGAGACATATACATGGTCAGTTTGGAATATTAGAGCAAATAATCAATGTACCAACGTCGCCAAAGAAGTTTCACTTCTTTCGCGTGGCGTTCCACGCGCCATTTTTTCGTTTTGGGTGTTTAAACTCATTATCATTCTTTCAATTTCTAATTGGTGTCTTACCATTGTAGACATTCCCTGGGAACTGGTATCCTTTCAGCCCTAGAGGTGGAATACGTATCACCACAAGTCATTTTCACACCTGGTTTCCTCTCCAGAGGGAGACTAGGACGCGAAGCAAAACCTTTCTTAAGAAATGTTAACTTTGCTGAGAGCACCCAAGCCAAACAGGCACTCCAGGGATCTTTTACATGCCACTTAATCATACGAGATGGATGCAGTCGATTTTCTGCATCATGAAAATCCCTCAACTTAAACAGGGTTAAACCCTCAAATTTGGACATACAAGGCCAGTGGCAAACCAACTACACCAGCAATTCATTATCATTGATTATTGCTTTCTAATAAAAGGTTTTAATCTAGGTCTAAGGAGGAATAACACTGAGTTATTAATGAAACCAAATTCTTAAGAACACGAAGAGTAGTTGTGAGACCTTCCTTTTTTGAACTAAGATTAAGTGACGAGAAAGACACAACCTGGCACCCCACGCGAACGTGAAAACTTTGCACCTCCCAACAAATTTAACGTGTATCAGTCTCTCTACACGTCTGGTCTATTGTGACGGCAGATCTCGAATCCACAGTTTGATGTAAGCAATACCGGCCATGCGTTCACGACCATCAATGCTATCGTGGCCATCAAAATGGCCGGTAAAAAGCTTTAACTGCAGAAAACTGGTAAAAAACGATTTGGGGATCAAGGAAATCAAAATTATTCGGATAATCAGATATATATAGATATATTTTGCATATAACTTTTAAGAGAAAAACTAGTTTTTATTTTTAAAAAATTGCATAAATATTACCGTTACTTTAGAGAGAGAGAGAATATGTGACACCGCGCATATTTAACTGATGCTTAAAATTCAATTCATAAATTATAATAAAAATGATTTAAAGTTGTAATGAATACTATTTGTCACATAAATAGGATCAACAGATTAATGATACAATCCGAAGGATTGCGTTAAGACTAAATTAGTTATTTTAAAATATGTTTCAGTCTTAGGAAATCGCAACAAATAAAGGATCATTATTTACTTTGGAATACACAGGAATCTAAATTCTCTCTGTTTGAATCCAAATTCATTCAAAGTGCATACTTAAATCTTTTTCTCTGAATACTATATATTGGTTTAAAATTACATTTTTTTCAATGAAGATATTTAAAAAAAATTGTGGCTAAAAAGTGCAGAATAGTCCACTGGTTAACGCAATTTATTTATTTTGCGCTTTTCCCGAGATTGATAAGTGCGCCAGTTGTGGCAACCGAGCCGATTTCAGTGCCATAAAGGAGTTTTGTAGAATTTGGTTCTGTAGTTGTCAGCATTCATTTTATAATTTTTGTAATGTTATTTTTCTTGCAATTTAATTTTTTTTATAATTTGTTAATTTTTATTCATTGTTATGTATATTATTTTATTATTATTTTCGATATGTAAATTAATTTTTATCGGTTTATATTATGGCGGTATCCCTACTAATTTTAGACGATTTTAATTCGATTTTTTCAAGAACAAACATTTCCATAATTTCCGTTGTCGTTTCGTAGCATTTCTGCGTCTATTTTTCTTTGAGCATTTTGTGGAATATTTGACAGATTGTCTTTTGGCTTCGTTCTTCAGGTGTGGCAATGGCGTAACGTGCACTACTGCATGTTAATCTATGTTATGTTAAGGTTTTGCAATCCTTTCTGGCTTGAGGCCCCAAACCCTGACTTTTCAGGAAGGGGGCCTAATATTCTCCATTACGCCACTGGGGTGTGGATACGTTTTTTCAAGGTAAATTTCTTTTTCTTTACATAAATTTTTACAGATATTTTCACAATGGCCTCCAATGATATTACTATTGTTGAAAATGTGAATGAATGTATATTGAGCATTCTAGAAAGTGTTTTGCGATTTTGTCTGCGTAAAGAAACAAAGCTGTGTTAAAATAGTGTATGAAAGAGGGTGTAATTGAATCGTGGTATGCACGTTCGAACTGTGGAAAAGCATGAAATTGACACAAAGGATAGAATCAAGAGGCAGTAAAGGGTGGTTTTAAAAATAGTATATTTTAATTTTTCAGTTTTTATTTTTAATCAATTAATTAAGTTTAATTAAGTTTCTTTAATTAATTTTTCAGTGAAGATTTTAAATTTCAAAATGTACATTAATTTTGCAACATTTTAAAAAAAATTTAATGCTTTTTTTGTAATTATTTCACTTTTACGCCAATTTGAATGTCGCGCGTTACGCCTTCTGGAGAGGTTGCAACTCCAGAGGACAACACGCGAGAGCGCTCCAAGTGGATGACTTTTTTAGATCGCGCCGATCAGTGGGTCTTTCACCATTGTTTTCTTTCAAACCATCGACATAAAGTGGCATCTATAAAATATCCCAGCAAAACTCAACCTGCGGCCCACTGAATCTTTTTAAGTCGCTCGGACAGTGTTCACCGCTCTGAAAAATTCACGTATTCAAGAAGAATGTATAAAAAAAATTTGGTGTTAAGAAATCAAACATGCCAATTTTGCTTTTTCTTGTCGATGTCGTACGAGTGGGAATTGATATTTTTTTCTATTTGTAACGGTTACGGTGAGTGATAACAGACAACGGTGGAGTGGCAACCTTTTTAAGAATGGAACTAATTTTCTTATCTTTCATATCTTTTTCTTCTTTCATACCTTACAAGAGAAAGATGTTCGAAGAAAATAGATCTTTTCAAGACGATTGGGAGGTTGAGTTATTTTGTAGTGACATGAATCTATAATTGTTTGATTTGCCACGAAAGTGCTGTACTTAAAAAAATACCAATAAACAGGAATCATTCAATGAGACTTTTAATCGAAGATTTCTTTCAAGATGTAATAAATAGTTTTTCTTGAATAATTTTTGCAACAGCAACAAAGTATTTTGTCATTGATAATATCACAGTGGTAACAAAAAATTGTACGAAGTTTGTTACATTATTCGTAATTTATTGATGCAGAAATTGTGAAGGAGTGTTTCTTAAATGCTTCCAATTCCGTGTTAGTGACCAAAATACAAAATCCTAATTAAAACATGCAAAACAAAGTTTAAAATATTTTGACCAATTTACCCCCTCCTCTTATCCTCATGATGCGGCCCGCGTGAAATAGTTGACATATGTATGCGGCCCAGCTGAAAAAAAGGTTCAGTGCTCCTAATCTAGCTCAAAATTGTACAGATTCAACTTGGAGGAATAATAACCGTGTGTGAAATTAAACCACGTTCCTAACAACAAGTTTGAAAGAGAAAAAATTCCTTATACATACCTATGCATCCAACGCCCTCCAAATGGAATCCGTCGGGGCAAATACACACAAGCTGGTCTTCTCTGCTCTCGCATCTGCCTCCGTAGCACCTTCTGGGGGTGCAGTTCGAAACTGTGCAAGGAAGAATAAAAGTACAAATTATCTGGATAAATGCATAAATATTACTTCACTTCTAAACAATAAAACAAATAAGAAGTATATGATGCTCTCTTCACGATTCTTCTGTTCTATCAAATTTAGTTTCAGCAAACTAACTATAATATTCCGAAAGTGCTTATTAACTATGCTAAGAATTGAATTTTTAGTTTTATTATACAGAACAATTCATAATTCCCTCTGGAGTTTCGAAGCATTATAGTTAAGAAACTAAGAAGACTATGTAGCATAAAAAGAACATTTGAATAAAAAGAGAAACACTCTTAGTTTCCTTTACACATATTACATGTATTTTACATGCATTTTCTTTAAAACTATTGAAAATTTGAAAACCTATTGAAAACTTTCCTCTGAAGAAGATGTGATTATGCAAATCAAGGCTTGTATATAAAGATTAACTTTCAAGCTCGATGAGAGAGAGTTTAGACTGTTAAGCAGTTATTGTTTTTGATTCAAAATTTCCTATTTGAGCATTGTTTAACTCTGTAAAATTTTCCTTCAAAGACTTTCATTTACAAAGAAATATATTTGTGTAACATTAAAAGAATTATTATTACTCTTCAAAAATAAAATGTTACAAATTTTTTTTTCAAGCAATGCATTGAAATAAATTATATTTTTGTCTCAAAGTTTTTAATATCTATTGAGCTTAGACCTTGTAACTTAGGGTATTTCTCTTAGCGTAGCGTTCCTTTCACAGTTAAACTTTGTACTCTTTCGGATCCTCTAATCAACATTGATAGTTCAAATACATTGTTAGCCTGATCTCATAGCATAACAATGTCTTTTTAAGTAAAAGGGAATACATGAATTTGTGATTTTTTGTGAAGATGGAAAATATAATAAAAGATTCATAAGCGAATAGTTTTGAATAAAACATAAATTGATTTTTTAATAAAATTAACTTACAATTTTTCAATTAAAACTAACTTTTACAATTAAAATTAACTGAAACCTTTTTTGTATCGTTCGAAACTGCGTGCATTGCTGTTTAACTTTTTAATTCTTTAGTCATTCGTCAGTATGTTCGAAAAGGACAGAGGAGAGATATTTCTCTTTTCTTTCCCGGTCTCAGGAGTGTTTGTGAGTGGAGATTCAGGCACACGCACGCATTTTCTTCCGACCCAATCCAGCTTCTGTCGATGTCCGTGTGGGAAAGGGTAGCTAGCATTCAATGGATTTCATAAAAATGACGGATTCGATTTGATTTTTATGAATGTCGCACTTAAAGTTGTTCGTTGTCTTTTAACGACGGACTTTATAATTTTGAAACTCGGCCGAGTGCCGAGGATGGCACTTGAACTGATACCTCAAGCTTTGAGTTTCTATACCAAGCAAACTTGAGTACTTTGAGCTTCAACAGTTTGAATGCGTTATCTTCCCCTCTACATCGCGGTTCTTCAGTCACATCGGAACTCGTAACCAACCACTTGACAACGCCCCGGTCACGAGTTTGCAACCATGACAACCCCGCTACCCCAGCCACACCAAATGAACGAGGAACACTTCTTACACTAAATTCTGTCTAAACCTTAGTAATAGAAATCATTCATAATATTCGACACGCCTTTGAAAATGACGCTACAAACTTAGGGTGAGGCGGAAAGGTGGTTTTTTTATTACTATATTTTAGAAATATTGTTTTTCATTCGCCTATTAAAAGATCAAATCTTAAAAAATATTTTTCATTCGCGCATCGCAAACAAAGTTTTGAAAAAAATGGATAATTTATATAACACATATATATATATATATATATATATATATATATATATATATATATATATATATATATATATATATATATATATATATATATATCCATAAAGCATTGCTTAACCCTAAATTCTCTGGACTAATTCAGCGACAGCTTTAGAAATCATAATAGGTCTCCATTTTATTCCAAAGACTCCTTTACGCCCATATTCACCGCTAACCTGACCACCGGTTAGAGGAAGGAAATCTGGGTTTCGCAGAAAACGTTATTCACCATCGCAAGTTAATAGCTTAACTCCGGTTCAAGTTAAAAAATCCTTACCCAGCGTCACAGCTGGGTTAGTTTTAACCGCACATGGCAGTAAGCGATTTTTCGAGTGATTACGCGTTTTTGTGCAAGTTTTGAAGTAGTTTGAGTTTGGATAGACTTTTAGTTTACCATGAATACCATTCAGAAAGTTTCCACTGTTACTCAATTCGATTTTTTAGAAAAACTGGAAACCAGAAAAGTCAGAAAATTCTATTATATGTAAGTGCGGCTTCATCAAAGCCAGCACCAACTCTTTTTCGTACTGCGTAAAATAAATTCTGTTGGTATTCATTTTAAACAGATAGCGATACACGAGGTTAAAAACAAACTGGCACTAGGCGAAGATAGAAACTGTAGCTCCAGCTGGAAGTCACGGGGTTTATTTCGACCAATGGGAATCGATCAGTAAATCCAAGTTAAGAAACTCAGAGTCAAGTAACTGGAGGTCGAAAAAGAGCTGTGAATTGGAGTTCTAGACTGGGGTTGACTGCCGGTTACTTAACTCCAGGTTTCATCACTGAGTCAGGTTAGGGGTGAATACGAGCGTTAGTATCTTCAATTCTAATAGTTCTACACATCTGTTTCTTGTTTTGTTTTGTTTTTATCCAATTTTAGTACAATATTCTTTTTTCATCATTTGTTTTCTTGGTATGCTTCTTAAAATCCAATTTGTTTCTTTTTTAGCCTTGTAGGAAGTACAATTTTGTCTCTTATTATTTTATTTTATTAATCTATATATACATATACATAAATCTGTAACTTATCAATACCACAATGTTATTGCTTTAATTGTAAAATTTGGAATAACTAACTAGAGCGAAAAAATTAATTTAAACTTGTTAGTTCAAAGTATTTATTTTGATCAAAAAGCTAGAGTAACAACATTTCCTTTCTTTTTTTTTCTGTAAAGTTAGCTATACTTCGTAATTTAATCTAAATTTACTTCTCTCTCTTTTTATGTTTACTAAACAAACCTTAATAAATAAGAACCTTATTTTTCATATCTATTTCTTTATTGAAAAGATACCCATTTTAAGTTAGGTTTGTGAGAAAATTCTTCTATAACAATGGAAACAAAAGTCAGAGTATCTTGTGCTTGACTCCATGTTCTTTCACGAGGAAAATTTGCCGTTGCTACGTGACATGTCAGGTTACTATGGAAACGGAAACATCTGAATTCGGTCAATCGTCAACAAATGGCATTGTGAAAACCAATTTCTGGTTTAACGCGTTTTCATTTTTTTAACATTCTTTTTTTTATGTTGAGTGTTAACGTCGGAGCAGTGTGGAGAAAATGACTAAGTGTAATAATATCATTACCGAAAAAAATTTGAATTCAAAATTTCGTATTTTAACACTAGAAAGACTAAAACTTTTTTATTGCTCAAAAGTATTCCAAATGACTGCATTGTGAAAGAATAACTCATGTGTTAAGAAATTTGTTTAAAATTAATTTTTAATATTTTAAGAGAACTTACAGTCTGTTGTTTTACAATCTAGTGTTAAGCTGTTGTTCTTTTCTTAAGAACCTTTCTTCTCACAAAGATATCTAAAATGTGCTGTTTCAAAGAATGATAGAAGAAGGTGTAAGAAAGGAAAGTTGCTGAAATGGTGCCTTAAAAATAAATATATATTTACAGAAATCTTTTATTTGTATAATTTCTGTATACCATAATAGTCATAAATTAAGAAGTCTAGTATCTCCATATTCTTTATTCATAAAAAGGAGCCATATTTTTTATACCATATTTCCCTTTATCCATTCCATATTTTTTATTCATAAAAAGGAGTGATACCTCTCAAAGGGAATCTGTTTTTCTCTTAAATCGCAATTCACACAGCACCTGAACTACACAGTTGCGATATTTTTCAAATAACCACTTCCATTTTACGCACCGTCACTTGACCATGGTTCAAAATTATGTGGTCCGTCGCCAAAAGCCCTCGTGTAGCTGAACAGTGCGACGTTAATATTCAATCAATCAATGCATTTTACGCACAATGAATGCTAATAGTATACTTACTGCATCATTTGATCTTTTCCTCCGTATTTTCTACAGCTTTATTACCTTCGGGAGCGAAAAGAAATTTTACTAAAAAAAATTAACTATTCAGAATAAGAATTGTCTTACTTGTGCAAATGCCGCCAATGAGAATGAATCCTAAGGGGCACACACATTCTTCGACGTTTCCTCTCACAACTCTGCATTCTCCTCCAATGCAATGCCTATGACTACATTTCACTGTAATGTTGAAATAAATTTATTTTTTAAAAAAACGCAAGTTTTGCTATAGTCTTGAAAAGAAAAGGAAAATTTAATATAACTGATAGTAAATCCGATTTATATTATTTCGTGAATATGTATTATTATTATTATTATATCAGAATTGTTATAGTAAAATTTTTATTCGTCAAGTGATGATTATTAGTTCTGTAAATTATTTCGACAAATCGAATTTAAAACATGTCATTTCAAACATATTCAAAATAAATGAGAAAATTGAATAAAACCATTTTTTGGTTAAAATTAAAATAATGGACTTGGATTATAGAGAAATGCTATGAAAATAAAACTTTTGAAATAAATAAACAAACCAACAGTTGTTTTCTACAAATAATATTCAGTTTATGTGTTTCTTAAAAAGGAAAAAATTACTAAAAAATAAGTAATAAAAAGATACAAGTAGACAGAATAGAATAAAAACTAAACGGATATTAATAAGAAGAAACAAATAAGTTCATGAATAGTAGATTAAATTCTTGGCGATCACATAATAAATGCAATCACATGTTTTCCACTGAGTTAAAATTCGACATAAGCACTCGACTTGTAAAATTTAGATAAAATTTAGAATTTGATAATTGAATAAAAATTTTCAAATATTAAGATTCTTCAAAAAGTTTTTACACAATTAAAAAAATTTACTATACGTTTCTTTTTAAATTGAGTACATTTTGCATACCTATGTGCGTTATTATTGTTGACAAATATGTAGGTTTTAAAGAAAGTTTCTGCAGAAATTCTAAATTTTGGCAAGAGTGAAACGCATGAAGTGATTGATTGAAAACACAATTGCATTTATCATGCGACTATTACACATTAATTTATGAACTGATTGGCTAGAAATGAGTCATTGCAGTTATCATGTGTTTGTGACGTCACATGAATTTAGCTCATTCAATAAAGACGAGTTTGCGAAAAAGACAATGATTTCAATAAAGATAAACAATTTTTATCTTTCACTTTATCATAGACAATAATTCATACATGTACATAAAATGTAAAAATATCAATTAAGTCTTAAAATATAATAATGTATGTGATACCTTTTCTGCATTCATTTTCTTCATAGATAGAGCCTTCTTCACACACACATGTCTCGACACCCTCTTCAATCACGCAGATCCCGTTGAAACACTTTTTCTCCACACAGTAATTTTCTGGTATAAAATAAGGCAGCCATTGAAAAAAATTTCAACAGTAGAAATATGAGAGTTTTGCGAAAATGGTTTAAAAATATTCCGAAGGCGTATAGTTGGATTCTTATGGTTTACAAATAAGAATGATCACTGAATAGTTATGAGGTTGGAATGTGACGACGCCTTTACGCAAACATTTGACTGCCGAAAAGGAGGGTCATTTCGTGCCTGCATTTAAGAAGTATCTTCGAAAGGATTAACTTTGTTAAAATAGGTAAAATAGTTTTTTTAAATGACCCAAAAGTAAAAAATCATTTTTATGTTATAAAATTGTTTGGGTCTAGTTCTAAGATATTTAAAACGAAAATTAGAGCATATGAATTAAAATAAGTATTACTCTCGTACTTGAAACTGAATGTATTTGCAATAACAGTTTTTTTCTCGTTCTTTTAAAACATGCGATTTTAAAAAAAAGCAGGAAAGGCATATTATTTTTATTAAAAATAGAATTTATAGAGCATTTTACTAATTTTGCCTATCACATATTTAATTCACTTTTAAAGTCTTTTAAAAGAGCCATATTTACGTTTCAGCGATATTTTAAAATTAAATTGTAGAGCGATTATTATATACTCTTTGTAACAATAGAAAATTAAATCAGTAAACATAAGAAGTACAAATAAGATTCTACCATTTTTTATTAAAGTGCATGTGCCAAAGATCGGAACAAGGGATAATCGGAAGGGGCAATGTCTGGTGAATACGGCAGATTAGGTTGGACTTCCCAACTGAGTGTTTCTAAGTAAGGTTTGACCGGTACCGCAACTTGTGGACTAACATTAGCATGTAAGAGAATTATTTTGGCATGCTCGGACTAGTAGTGGGCGTGATTTTCCTAACTGCTCGGGTGAATTTCATCAGCTATGTTTGTTATAGGGAGTCTTAGGAACAATTTCATTAGGTTTTAGCAACTTGCAATACACGACAGCAAGCTTAGCTCACCAAATACATAACATAAGTTTATTTCGTGAACATTCGGCTGTTGAAGCATGAGCATGTAATTTCCAGGATTTCCTCTCCTTTGAGTTATTGTGGTGGATTCATTTGTCATTACCAAGTCGATGCGAAAAACTCTCGTTTGTGCTTGGCATGCAGCATTTCATGCGTGCAAAATCAGCGCATTCAACATTTCTTGGCTTCAGTTCATATGAAACCTGATTTCCTTGATCCTAAATCATTCACAACGATTTTAAACGTTGTGGAATGGCTTGTTGAATGTAATGCAAGGATGTAATGTGGAATGTATGTTATTGTCTAATGTAAGTGTTAGTTTTTGAAAATTTGGCATGGATCTCTCTACAATAATCTTCCACTACGGTCTTTGTCTTAGACGTCAGACTCATCTGTCTTAAACTTTTAAAACTCCTCTCGACAACTTTTATTTCACTCAAATCAGCCTCACCACATGCTTCTAAAAGCCATCGAGCCACCCCAGCTGTAAATATCTTCAAATTGTAGAACGGATCAAAAGTTCTCGCAAATGACACTTATTCGTCTCAAAACTCGACATTTTAAGCATGAAAAATATTATTCGATGTTAATACAGAAAAAAATCGCCCATACTTCAATGCTATGGTGTTGCCTAATGTGCATTTACATTTGTAAATTTCAACTTTAACTTATTGTTGAGATCATCTTTTATCAAACGGGGGAAACTTAATTGTACTCCTTATGCAACAATAAAATAGATTAAAAGTTACTAATTTTGTTAGGATTATATATAGTATTATCTCCTTTCTTATTATTTTACTAATGCTTGCTAGAAAATAAACAACAAATACTTTTCTTTCAGAATTATTCCCTGTTTGGAGAGTTTATTATTTTTAATTGAAAATAAATATAGTTAATTAGTTAGAAAGAACAATAAGAATTCGTAAGAGCTACATTTTATTTCCATAATGCTTGCTTACTTAGGCACGTTCCATTCTCTAGACGATGTCCTAGGGGACAATGACATTCTTCTCGGTCATCATACAACTTGCACCTCCCGCCAAAACATTTGGTTTGGATACAAGTACCTAAAAAGAATCCAACGTTTACTATTGTGGAGAATTGGCAACATAATGGACGTATTTCAAAGTGAAATACATCTTAAACAGTGAAACATCTATGTTGTTTCCACTGCAGTGACACACTGTTTGTGGGAAAAAGAGTTTTACAGGGAAAGCCGCTTCCCCGCATGAACTTAAAAAATAAGATTTTAGCAGTCCCAGAAGATGTAAGCAAAGATGTCAAATTGATGAAAAATGATGTCGCCTTGGAACCTTCGAGGAAATACTGGGATAGACCCTTCTGGAAATTTCCATGAGGCTATACAAAGGTCGCTGGTGTTCAGAAGTCAGTCAGTCGAGTTCAAAATCTGCTTGTGCGTTATCTGGGATAAGACAGAAACACTTTATCTGTCATGTTTCCTTCTAGTGGAAGCGGACTTATCAAACTCTTTCTCCAAAAAACAGTGTATCACTGAAAGGAAAATAACATACTTAGCCTGTTTCAATAGTAATTGAATACTATTATTTAGAATAGGGGAAAAAATCATAATTATTGAATAACCTCCACAAAAACTTCTGCTCGATCATGTCATTCGTCTCATTTTCTGTAAATAGGAAATAGAGTATCGGTTGATATACCATTAAGCTCTTTTTTATGAGTTTAGTAAGAGTATATAGGTGATTTACCATATACCCTTATTAAGGCCATAAAAATATAAACAAAATTTACTTTTATACATCAGATAAATAAAAACTATCTGAATTATCTACACTGAAGTATCCCTGAATTAGGGATAGCAAGGGATATGCAAATTGTGTGGCACTGCGCATCACTTATGCGCAAGTGCTGTGCGCACACATATCGTATATGTGCAAGTGCACATATAGCGCGTACTGTGTTTGTTCGGAAGTAGTTGTTGTAATTGCCAGTATGGGTGAACTGCCTGATTTAGACGCCTTCTATCGCGGACAAATCGTAGGGGCGCGACACATAGGCCATTTAATTTCTGAAATCGTCACATAGCTAGGATTTTCAAAGTCGACAGTGTATACCAAGAATACATGGATGGTGCCTAAAAAAACTAGCGATGAGGCAAACTCTAAAGGACAACTATCCTCGACAGTGAAAGACGGCTCAGGCGTACTGTACGTAGCAAGCAAAGCCAAACATTAGCTCAAATTACGCCCCTGCCCCAGCCAGTTGAATGACGGTGCCAGTCGTACAGACAGTAAACGGAATGTGCAACGCTCGCTTCCCCATATGAGTTTTGGGGAGCCGTCGACCTACGAGAGTACCATTGTTCAATGCTCGCCATCGGGCTGCACGTCTTGCCTCGGCAAGAGGGCACAGAGAATGGAGTGTAGAGGACTAGAAACGAGTAGCATGAAGTGATGAGTCTCGATTTCAACTATTAAACACCGACCGGAAGCTGAAGATATGGCGTCTGGCTCATAAAGCCATGGATCCTGCATGCAAGGTTGGAACTGTACATGGTGGCTCAATCATGGGTGTTTTTTCGTAGCACTGTTTGGGGTCTTTGTTGCGTGTACCAACCTACCTCAATGCAATGTGGTACGTAGAGTTGCTGGGAGATCACCTTCATCTGTTTATGCTGTTCTGTTATCCGCACGGTAATGGAATGTCTCTCACAAGCTCCTGTTGCCAACTGGCTGGTTGGATGAGTATTCCTGCGACCTTTCTGTTATAAATTGGTCACCAAGAAGCCCAAACTTAAATCCTATTGAGCATCTTTGGAATGCTTTGGAACAAGGCGTGAAAGGCCATCTCACAGCCCCATCGAACCTTACAGAATTATGGTCAGTTTTGAAATGTAAATAGTATTCCTTAAATACCCGAATCTCATATACTGCGCCCCTCCACCTCAATTAAAATTACAAAAACCCAAATTTAAAATGCGAACTAAAGTAGTTTCTTAACTCATCTATATTGGTCCATGGAATGTAAAATAATATCATATTTACAGATAAATACGGAGGAAAAAGAGTTACAATAACGTCCCCCTCTAAAGCAACAGAGGACTACTGGCAATGGATCTCGTCATTTTGAGCCTCGGTCAAGTAACGAGGCAACCCTGCTCCAAACTACCACTCCACGCCAAAGGGAGCACTTCCAGCTCGACAGATTTGACGTCTATCAGTCGTCTTTACACGATCTTCAGTGGCACCAGGTCTCGAACCCGTGTCAGTCCCACAACAAGTTCGTGACAATAATCACCAGGCTACCGCGGTCACAAGAATTCCTCACGATCAAAACCTCTAATGTGACATTTTTGAAAATCAAATGATTTTTGTTGCATATATTTATCATCAATTTCCTCTGTTTAGCAAGGAAATATTCAGAAACATGTTTAAAGGTATCCGACTACGTTCGGAACCGGGATTTTAAGAAAGCGCATAAATGGATAATTTTCATGACATTTAGTGTCACTTACATTAGAATGTATGTATAAAATTGTTTTAAGGACATTATGACAAAAAATAAATATTTAAATACAATATTTTTGAAACGTTCTCCTTTTATAAAAAATGCTTCTGTAATAATAATAGTTTGCTTAGATAAAGTAAAGACTTCTCTCTCCAGAGAGTCTGAACTAGGATTTTTGAAAAATTCACATTATTTTCAGAGTTACCACCAATAAAAATAACTATCGGCGTTTTTTCCTTAAAATTTCTCCCCTCTGCTGCAGTAAAATATGGATAAATCCACTTCTAAGTTACATATTTCAAGCATTCTAATTCAGCCTCTGTACATAGGTCTGAGCTATATACAGGCAAAATATTATAATAGAAGCATTTTTCATAAAAGGAGAATGTTTTGAAAATGGGTCATTTTATGTTCATTTTTTGTCAAAATATTGTACTTAAATAATTTTTTTATAATACTATTCTTGAAGCAATTTTATATACGTTTTCTAATTTAAGTAACACACTAAATATCATAAATATTATCCATTTATATGCTTTTGCAAAATCACGGTTCGGGTAGAATGTAGTGGGGTACCTTAAGAGGGATCTGCATGCTTCCAACCATATCTCAAATTGTTTGTGCGAATAAAAACTCACTTCTAGCAGATTCAAAACAAAATTTAAATTTCGAGATTCGTCATCCATGACACTCGCGCAACATCGAAATTCGACTTAAGTATTCAATCGAAACAAAAGTTTAGGTAGTCTAAGAGATTATCAGGGTCATAAAAATCATTTGTGCGAAGGAACGGAGAGTGTCAAGTTCTGCAAATAACTTTTATTTGCTTAGGGGGGAAGAAAAACGTATAATCTGTAATGCGAGATAATACGTTATAAATGCTTTCGAAACTATTTTATCTCTCAGAACAAAAGGAGTATTTAAATAACTATATTTTAAGACAAAGTGCAATAAATTTTGTTTAGTAAAAGTTTCAATAGGCGAAACATTTTTTCCCACCGATTGCAACAATATTCTCGGGGCTTATCTACAAGAGATGCAACTTTAATCCTCGAAATCTTTTGTTTACTTTTTATGGCCGCCCTGGCAGATTTCATCTATTTCCCCATTTTTATTTACAGTCTCTGAAAAAATATCAAAAAGGAATAGACAAAGTGAAACTGTTCAATCGAAGGTAAATACTTTCCTCAGATAAGAACTCAAATAAACTGAAACTTTGTATCGTTCAGTTTTTATCTTATCCGAAAGCGGCGCGTGTGGGTGGCGCATTACTTAAAATTTATCATTTACTCATTACAGTGGGATTCTATTGGGAGCTTTCTCCGCTCTCCCTATGCTGTTTAAACCGGCATTTCCCAAACTGTGGGAGGCATGGCAACTGTACAAAGGGTGCGCGGGCATATTGAAAATTCAAAAACAAAAGATTATTTTTTAAAAAAAATGATTAATTTACTGAAAGTAAACAAACAACACACATTCTTACATAATCAAAAAGAAAATAATCATTTACACTCATATATTACATCTATAAATGTATCAGTGCTAACACAATGTATTTTATAATTTAACAGTACTAAATTAAGAACAAGTTTAATAATTACCAATGACCCCATGGGAATGTCATGTATAAAATTATATACAAAAATTAACGCTTCTCTTAATCCTTTGTACGGTTTATAACCAATCCCCTTACCTGCCAATTAAAAGTGACTCGATTCGCTTTCCAATGCTGACCGTTTTCCACTTCGGTGTGCAAAAAAAATGATCTGAAATAAGTCAATTCTTCGCCAACATTGTAACGGTCTTTGGGTTGCATTCCAAAGCCTTCGGAATAACTTTTTGAAGAGCAGTGCACAGAAAAGATCATAAGAACTCGGAAAGACGTATATATACGTGCGAGGAAATTAACATTTTGGCTGAGCGAGACGTTTATATACGCCGGTGGCACTTAAGAGGTTAGGGTCGTATCGTATAGTTTTAGCATCGAAGTATAGTATTATTGAATTCAATACATTGCTATTATATGAAGGGGGAGGAGAAAATTCATGATCGAATATTGGGTCACGAATATTCAAACTTTGAGAAGCACTGGTTGAAACCTAAGAGAGAAGGGAGAGGAGGTTATCAATTTTCGAATTTTTTTTAATGTGAAATGAGATTTCTGAAAATCTGCTTCAACAGATGAACAAAAACGGGTGGGAATATTTTACTTGTGAGGAAACATTCTTAGTGTATTCGTACATTTGGGACAATTTTTATCATTTAGGAATAGAAGTGACATCGGTTGTAATGGCTTATAGGAAAGACGCCTAACAACATTCAGGACCGTGGTTTTGAAAAAAGGTATAAAAAAAAAAAAAAAATTATATATAGTGTCAGTCAAATTAGAATAGACATATAAAAATGTTTTGCGAATTTTTTTTTAAAAAAAACAAGTTATTTAAATGCAATTTTTTTGTAAAGAAAAAAGAAATAATGCCACATTTTCAAAACAATCTCCTTTTCAGAAAAATGCTTTTAAAAATATAAAACTATACGTATATATAGCTAGAACCTCAATACAAGGGGTGAACTAAAAGTTTTGAAATATATATTTTAGAAGTGTTTATTCTCGTTTTATTACACAGCTGACCACACAAAATGCAACACGCTGAAGGAAGCATGTAAACCAAATGAATTGCACATCATGCGTTGGTGATGATGAAATATGCAAATCAATAGCCTTAAAGGGCAGATGAACATCACGGGTGACCGTAGCGCCACCCGCAAGCACTATATAAGGCGAGAACAGGTTGGCGATTTGAAGTACGGTAATTATTTTTTGTGAGTTTTTTTTCTTCGTAGCTGTTTAAATATGCCTCGTAGAAGACATCGAGCGTCTTTTGGCCAAGTTTCTGAATTCGACCGAAGAAGAATAGGAGAGAATAGGGATTGCGGATTCTCCTTCAGAGATATCGGTCAACGTGTAGTAAGAAACCAATCAACCATGTTGCAGATCTGCCATCGTTGGGTGCAGGAGGAAACGACGGACTGATGGGGCTGATCGCACCCACTTCATTGCACCACTGCCCGGGATGACTAACGGATTGGGCACATGGCAGGGATGGAGGGCTTGAGTTCCAATCTCGGATAAGGCATGGAGGTCTGTTAATGTTTAGTGTCTGTGTGGCATAGAGGGCCTCTAAATAGCCGTCGAGCCGTAAGTCCTCTCGTGAGGTTGGTGGAAGGAAAAGAGAAGCGGAAGGCTCCCAACCACCAAACGGGTGTTCTCCCTCAAAATTAGGGTGGAACTGAGCCAAATCGTATTGTCATCTGTCTGGTGCTCGAAGCTAAGGCTAACGACAGGCGTACATCTATCCCTTGGCAACGATGAATTTTATGGGCTTCGATCTAATATCGTCGATGGGTTGACATTAAAAAAATACAGCAACAATTTATATTGAAACGAAACCTCTTGGTGCCAAAAAATATTTGGCTCCAAAAGTAGCGATAAGTTTGCCAAAATTGAAATTACAATTTTTGGTAGCTATTAACAATATAACAGCGTGAAATTTAATCCCCGTCAGACAGGTGACATTAGCAACAACAACAGCTTTACTCGTAAAACTTATTGATGCACACAAATAAGAATAATTTCACATTACTTGAAAAACGTGCAAATAAATCTCACTTATTTCACAGTATCTTCCTGTAAAGGGGTTGTCACAGATGCATTGAAAGTCTTCTTTTTGAGTCACGCAATGGCCATGTACGCAGGGACTGGGTTCACATGGGTTGAGATCTGCAAAGGGAAAAATCAGAAAGAGTAAAGAAAAAAAAAATATTTTATATAGCGTGGAATAGTAGGACATTAATATTTTGAAAAAAGGTACATTGAAGAAAATGGTAAGATATTAATGTGTATTATAGAACAAAGAATGATGATAAATTATAGATTGTCATTTCTATACTCTGACCGAATGTTTTTAACGATGCATTCAGAAACAATACGATAAATATTAATGATGATCGTCAGTAGTAAGTACTATGATCAGAACTAGACTTTAGCTAGTACACTCTTCTTTTAATATTTTGGACTTGATTTTGAATCCCAATTTATGTTCATCAGTCCCAATACATGATTTTTTAATGAAAACAGAGATGGAATATAAGACTAGCATCGCCCCCCCTCTCCCTCTCGGCTACCCTCTATCCTTACTTCGATTCAGAGTGTACCAGAACCTATTACTCAGTACCTGTAATTGAATCTGTATAAGAATTCATAAAACACACCTAAGAGACCTTTCGATATTACGTCAGTTTAATGATCTACTGTCACACAAAAAACTGCTATATTTAAAAGGGAACACCGTTATTAACAAACAAAACTATATATTACAAAAAAATTATATAAACTTAACTCAGTGGCACCCCTGATGGCCAAAGTCTACTGTGTTCATCTAAGTCTTCATGATCTTGGGCTCTGAGGTTCATGAGAAAATGTTCCGATCAGGTGGTCAGTTTGACGCGAAGCCCCAGTATTTAGTCCGCAAACAAGTTTCGTATTCATTTATCGACTCACTAAATGGAGGAAAACCTCGGGCTGGGCAAAGTTGACTCGGTCTTTCATCCGTTCAGATGGTCTATAAATGAGTATTAAGCTTACTTGGGAACTTAACACTGAGAGTTTCGCGTCAGGCTAATCACTTGACCGGAACATGTGCCCACACACTTCAGGGCCCAAGGTCACGTATACTGATAAGGGCACAGTAGGCCTTGGTCCTCGTGGGCTGATGTGCCACTGAATTATGTTAAAGGGAGGAAAGGCCGAGTCTACCTTGTCCAGCCCGGGAATAGAGCCCCGGACCTGTGGTGTGGAAGAGTGATACCCTACCAGTAGGTCAATGGGTTTCACAAAAAAAAATTATATAACAAAATAATAATAAGCAAAGGATGCATACGGTTTTGAAAATGTTTCAGAACTGTTTCAGCGATCAAGAACTCGGATGAAACCAAACTAAAGTTTTTAGATGCTGAGTGAGGTGTCACTGAGATTCTTCCAAAAATTTAGATTCTATACCTGTACTATTTGAAAAAGCGATATTAAGGTTGATTCTTATTTATAGCGATAAGAATTTCGATGGAATGTATGAAAAGAGATGCATTCTAAAGTGAGTTTGATTAACGTCGCACCCAAAGCAACAAGGGCTTTTGACGGACCTCCTAATTTCGATGGACGACGGCAACACTTGAGTTGGCAACTCTCTTAACTACGCCATCATGATGATTTTGGGGCTGTTCAACATTCTTCAGCGCCTCTACACGGACTCGAATTCCTGACAAGCCGGCCATGAAAATAACTGTTTTTGAAACGGTCGGATGAAACCAAACTAAAGTTTTTAGATGCTGAGTGAGGTGTTGAGATTCTTAAAAAATTTAGCCCACTATTTGAAAAAGCGATATTAAGGTTGATTCTTATTTATAGCGATAAGAATTTCGATGGAATGTATGAAAAGAGATGCATTCTAAGAGTGAAAGTTTTATTAACGTCGCACCCAAAGCAACATGAAGGCTATTGGCGACGGACCTCCTAATTTCGATGAACGACGGCAACACTTGAGTTGGCACCCCACTCTCTTAACTACGCCATCATGATGACTTTGGGAAACGACCTGTTCAACATTCTTCAGCGCCTCTACACGGTGGGTTTTCAGGGGCACTATACGACTCGAATTCCTGACAAGCCGGCCATGAACTCGTGACCATAACCACCAGGTTACCATGGAGTCGCGATGTCGGTTATATAGAAATTACTTTCCTTCTCACTTCTAGAATAAAGTATTGTTACTAACTTTGTGTAATGAATGCTTAAAATCATGTCTCTAATTTATATCTGGATGTGTAATACGTTAATATTACTATCTGTTGTGTTTATTTTAGGCTAAAATTGTATTATTCGCAAGCAACGCCGTTCTTTACATGATAACGGCAATTCAATGCCAACATGGAGTGAAATGTTGGCGATAAAGCCAAGTTGGCCTCATTTTTGGCAACCCTTTCTGTGAGTTGGAAACCCTATGGATGCTTCTGCAAATTACTGAAGAAATTTATTTTAATATCACAATCCATGATATAAGCAGACCTGTTCTCGAAAGATCCATACGGCTGAAAAAAGGGAGTCCCTCGAAGGAACTGAGTTAGTATTGTTTTGATCGTTGAAGAATTGACCAGCGATTAGTTCGGCTGTTGAATAGATAGAGCGATTGCTTGCGAATACATTACGTATATCTTTTCTAGACACGGATAGTTGTGTCTGAGTGTTGTAGAAGGTGTGAAGACATTTTGGTATTTGTTTTGTAAATTTTGCTGCTTTTCTGAGGATTGTTTTTAGACAATAAATGTTCATCTCTCCTGGACGTGTTTTGCTCTTTGAGACGGATAGCATAAAATCTTCGACCTCCGATCAACCGAACAGTATCAAGTTGAATACAATAAAATACATTCGAAGGAGTAACAAGTATATAAAAAAAATTCTACTCAATTTCTACTTAGATCAAGAAAGAAAAATTTTATTTTAGCTACTTTTTATTCAATAGTTACAATTTATATAAATATGTATATACATAGGACAGAATCACAACATTAAATGGTCATTAATTTTTATTCATTATCATTAAATTATCGTATTGCCATCCAAAATAATCGTGTCTATAAAATTTCAGTTCAAATGAATGCTTTAAAACGTGAGAAAAAAATCTTTTAAAGTTTTGACCCAAGTTACTAAAAATGAAACCAACGTGGCTGTATCTGCAATTCTTTAAATAATTAGTTTCAGTCAATCAATTATGATTAAATTATTGTATTCTTACCCAAAACAATAGTGTACAGAAAATTTCAGCTCAAATGTGAGTGCTTTAAAATGAGAGAAAAAAACCTTTTCAAGCTTTGACACAAGTCGCCAACGTGGCTGTCTTTGTAATTCTCTGAATGCTTAGTTTTAATCGATTAATTTTTATTAATTATAATTAAATTACTGTATTGTCATCCAAAATAATTATATATATAAAATTTCAGCTCAATGGAGTGCTTTAAAATGTATTTTATTAACGATTGAAAATTCCAAGATAAATATATAGAGAGTGTGAGCTAGTAGTAGCAATTTAAAAAGTAATTAAAGTTTTTGTGGTATTATATTTATTCTATATTACTTGTAAACAGTAGTAGCTGCTACAGCCTAGTACTCATGGTGGCGGACTCGTGTCCGCGCACGTGTCCGAGTTCCAGTCTTAGTGCCCCTGAAGACCCACCATGTAGGGTGCTGATGCATTTTAAATTTGTTGAGCTCGAAGTCCTCCTATTGACGTGGTGGGGTAATTTGGAAAAACGGGGCTAGCTCACACACAAACAGGTGTCGTCCTCGTCACACTCACACCGGTTCAAAATTGCGAGTTCTGTCGCCAATAGCTCTCGTGTTGCTTTATAATTCGACGTTAACAAACCAATCAATCAATCTGGAAACAATTATGAATATGTAAGGCCTCCCCCTGGGGAAGCTTCCTCGTCATCTAATCGACTTAAAGCTGGGGAAGGTAAATATAGATGACCCAGACTAACCATGATAAATCCAATTTATTATTACCAAAGATAATATTCCGAGACAAGCAAACTATAAAGGAAAACTTTAAAGTGATATAACGAGAGCTCAAACCCTATGTGAATAAGCGCACGAAATCCGAATAGCTTAACTTGTTAGATAACTCAATGTTATCTTAAGAATTCTAACTTCCTTAATTTTTTTCTAATAGTTAAAGTCCGTCCTTTAGTTACGTGGCGAAATTCTGATCCTTACCGTAACAGCACTGCTTTCAGCGACTCCGCTCCTTTTCCTTTTCATCTGCGATTATTAAACTTCAAATATATATACACTAGCTAATCTGCATATCATGGTTTCTTCTTGAGAGGGATGGCTGTGAAATACCGCGATTGCTGGTCCAAAGATTCCCCAAGAGGATTAGTAGAAATTCTCGTAAAGGCGCGTCACAAATATTTTCTAATTCTTGAAAAACCGCTAGCGATTCCTTTAAAATAGACATAAAAACATTGTCAAAAATTGGGGGGGAGAGAACTATCCCAGAGAAATTTCTACTTTTTGAGGCCCTTTTTGTTGCATTGAAATCGATTCACTAGCTTAGATTTGAAAGAAAAATAGATTTCTTACGGGATTAACGGGGAAATCACGAATTCGAAAAGACCAATGAACGGTAATCTTAATCAGTGTCTTAGTACTGGTCACAACTTTCTCCATTTCTTTCCTCGATATTTCTCAACGCTGTCTGTTGCGTTGAAATCAACAGAATTATTTCTTTTTTCAGTACAATCAAACCAAGCCCAGTCCGTCAGATTAAAACACAACAGAGGAATTCTCTTTGTACAAAATTCAATTCAGTGCCATCGCGCTCAAAAAGCCAAGGGACCATCTTTTCTCTGTCCGTCTCGTTCAAAATACAACAAGCCTTACAAAACAGCAACCTCCCTGAAGGTGCGGAGAACGGTGCCAAACTCTTGAAGAGTCTACCACCGACAATATCTAGACACTACAGTAGTCAAATAGCAAATCTCTAACAATTGTAAGGGTCTCGGGGGTGTTGACTTTGTCTCGAGGGGTGAAAATATAAACAATTTTCAAGCAGGTATAATTCTTTTAAATTTAAATGAAATTATTCTAATCTTTTACACATTATTTACAAAGGATTATGGCTTCAATAAAGTACAAAATATTTGAAATAGAGTCATAAAATTTTAAAAATTATAAGCATATGAAAATATATAATAAATATTAAATAATTTTTGCGTTGCACACGCTATTTTCTAAAATAGTATATAGAATTATAAAATGTATCATACTCTTTGTAAACCCTACATCATGTAAAAATAATATATATCTTTTTTATTTCAAAATATTTGAAAATATTGAAATTTTTTAAAAAAATTTTGAGAGAAAATGTACTTTATTTTTTTAAAATATATAATTAATTATTCTACTAATATAAAATTACTACAGTGTAATAAGGATAGATTTAACTTTATAAATAATCTTATAGCTAGTGCTACTATTTTAGAAAATAGCATGCGCAACGTAAAACTTAATTAATATTCCCTATAGAAATGTTTCTTATTTTTATAATTTTTAAAATTATTATTATATTTTAAACATTACATTTGAAACATTTTACACTTTTCTGAAGCCCCATTCCTTTATAAATAATGTGTAAAAGGTTTAAATTATTTAATTTTAATTTCAAAGAGTTATATAAATTTGAATATTGTTTATATTTTCAGCCCTCTAGAGAAAGGTAACACCCCTGAGACCCCTTACAGTTACGCTTTATATGAAAATAACTGACTTTCGGACTGTGGCAGAGAAAGAGAGAGACATTTAGATGGAAAAAAAGAAAATAATTTGGTGCAATATCTACCTTTGCAAATATCCCGTCTCAAATCGAACACTTTCTCTCCTGGGCATTCGCACACAGCAGTTTTGCGGTGAACGTCGTATCGACACACACCGCCGGCGATTTGGCACTTCTTATACTTTCCCGTTCCACAGTCATCGATGATTTCGCATTTGTCTCCACTGAGTCCAGCAGCACAATGGCAGAGATTCAACAGGCACTGAGCTCCATTGAAACAATCATCATCCTCATGGCACTTTTCTGAAAGTAGTCATTAGAAAAGGATGTCTTTGAATTACATTACTATAAAAGTTATATATTTATAAATATTATTAAACAATGTTTTTATGAAAACGCGCGTGTGTGTATATATATACTTTCTCTCTCTCTCTCTCTCTCTATATATATATATATATATATATATATATATCTTTATATATAAAAATCTTCTGTGCGTGTGTTTGTCACTAAACTCCTCCTAAACGGCTGGATGATTTCGATGAAATTTTTTTGTGTGGGTTCAAGTAAATTCGCGCGAGAATGGTTCAGATTCACAATTCAGTCCGATATCGCAATTAGTTAAAAAGATATTAATTAAAAACATTCAAAAACTACAGCTCAACATTCACCTGCATTATCGTAACAACGCTATTGTTATAAACAAGTAATATAAAAAAATTTTATTTTTGCTTCTTTTTATTAAATAGTCGCAATTAATATAAATATGTACATACATATGACAGAATCACAGCATTAAGTGGTAATTAATTTTATTAATTACCATTAAAGTATTGCTTTGTCATCCAAAACAATCGTGTATATGAAATTTCCTTTCAACTGAATGCTTTAACACGTGAGAAAAAAACCTTTTCAAATTTTGACATGAGTCGCCAAAAGGGTCGCTAACGTGGCTGTATTTGTAATTTTTTAAATAATTAGTTTTAATCAATTAATTTTTATTAATTATAATTAAATTATTGTATTGTCATCCAAAATAATCATGTACATTACATTTCAGCTCAATTGGGCGCTTTAAAATGTATTTTATTAACGATTGAAATTCCCCCAAGATAAATAAACAAACAAACAAATAAAATATGTATAGAGATCGTGAGCTAATAGTAGGAATTGAAAAAGACATAAGTTGGCGTCGAAAATTGATTTTCAGTCAAACTGGCCAAACCCGGACTTTATTGTTACGAAAATGCAGACGATTCACTCTTTTTAGCGTTTATAGTTAATATTTTTTCAAATAATCTTTATATATGTAATTCTTCTGTGCGTGTGTATGTAACTGAACTCCTCCTAAACGGCTGGACCGATTTTGAGGAAAGTTTTTGTCTGTTCCAGTGGACTCGAGAATGGTTTAGATTTATAATTCGGTTTAGAAATTTTTATTTATTTAACTTTTTATTTATAAATTGTTGATCTTGGAATGTTGTACATTGGATCCGGCAGACAGCGCTACGATCGCAAAATCGAATATTCAAAATCTTTTATTATAATTCAAGTTGGTCTCGACAGTTGGTGCTGTGATCATTTCAGGAAAATATTTTGTCACTTCATGTTATTAATTTTTTGAAATAAATCGTGCGTTAATTAAATTATTACATTCAGATGTAATTAGTGTTTGAAAAGTTTTGAAGTGTGTATAAAAAACTATACACTCTCCAAATTCAGTATGCTATTAAATTTACACGTGCGTTGACAACAATTATCCTAACCTACAAATCTATTTGTGTAGCTAATTGATTAAAGACATTAAACTTTTTTTTATTTAAAATTATTTCTTATCGAAATAGTTTGTGTGTGTGTTTCCCTTCTAAGCAACCCAGAAGTAGAAAACTTGGCACATAATTACATTTTAATAACTTTTTAATGCAAATTTTTCTCAAAACGGTCCTTTTTGTTAAAGCTTATTCATAAAAATGTGGAACTTTGAATTTAAGATGTGTGTATAGGACAACGTCTGTCGGGTCCTCTATATATATATATATATATATATATATATATATATATATATATATATATATATATAATCCAATATAAAAGAATTTTTTTTTCAATATATAATCATATACATATACATACACATATATATAAATTTATACACATATATACATATACATACACATATATATAAATTTATATACATATGCATACACATATATATAAATTTATACACATATATACATATACATAAACAAAAATATAAAAATAAACATATAGTTATATACCTAAGATAACTAAAAGTAGGAAGGAGGCACATAGTATAAAGACAAATTCCTGGCCTTAGGAACCAGGATTGCAGGTTTAAACAAGTTTTGCGGCGCCAACCTTCACCTGTAATTTGTCATACTATGTACCAAGAGGAAAGAAAAGAGTTATATATGTAGAATTTAAATATTAAAAATCATTAAACTAAAGAACATAGGAACATAAACATAACCTACTAAATCGGATTTATAACGATGGCCAAGAGTGCAGTATCGTGTTCCCGCCAAATAGGGAGAGCAGAACCGCATAAAGTTAATTGCGATACGATATACGATAACGAAATATAATTATATACGATATACGATAATATATATATATATATATATATATACTTTTAAAAATCATAAAAATAAAAGTCAATAAAATTAGCGTAAAATATAAAAGAAACTCAAAAAATATATATATTAAAAAATTTTTTAAAGAAAGCATGTGGCGCCATCTATTTAATAATTGTAGAATAAATTAGATATTGTCTAAATTTAAAAAAACATTACAAAAAATAATAACAGTAAATAATTACATTAATACAAATTGTATCATAAAAAACCATTATAAATATAATTACAAAGAAAGTTAGCAAGGTATCCATGTTCAATACAGTGATTAAAATTTTTTTTAAGATTTAAAAGAATATTAGCTTTATCGCTAACTAATACATTATTGCGATAAATATAGTTAAAAATAATATTTCTATATATAGATATTGATAAATTAGAATTCCAGTAAGGCACTTTGATGATATTAAAATTAAAGGCATCTCTTTTATCATAAATATTAGTATGTATTTTCAAATCCTTAATATACAGTGATACATCTAGGTAATTTGTTTTGATTGGATTATTATTAATTTTAACTAAGTTTAAGTAGGACGGATAAAAATTAATAATAGGATTTAAATTATCATTTTTACCAAAAATAATTAAATCATCAATATATCTAAAAATGTAGTAGTCATTATTAATAACATAATTATATTCATAAAAATGTAAATAAAGATTAGCCAGACTATTACTAGCCCCTTGTGGGAGTCCTTTCTCTTGTTTATATAAAGAACCATTAAAAAAAACTGATATAATTTTCTTTTAAGACAAAATCTATGAGAGTTTTAAATTTGTTAAAATCAATATTAAGGTTATACATACTGTGGTTTTCTAAAATTACTTTAATAATATCATATAAATCAATGGAATTGAAAATATCTTCAAAGTCATAACTATGAACTGAGAATAAATATTTTTATTATTAAAAAAATCTATAATCTCTTTACTATTTTTAATTATAGCTTTATTACATTGCTGATTAATAAAGTTTTGTATAATATTATGAAGTAATTTGCCTGCAGTAGTAATATATGTTCTAAAACCATTTGTCACAGTTCTAAATTTAACCGGACTTTTATGGAATTTTGGAGTTAAAAAATATATGGATACTTAATTTTAGGAATACAATAACCTAATTTTTTTTAAATAGCAATAATACGATTACTAATTTCATTATGTGACAAATCTAATTTTTTAAAAGAACCATTATTAAGAAAGTGATCATAAAGAATATTATAATAAAAATACTTACAAATCACAGCATAGTTACCAGGTACTTTATCAATGTAAACTATGCTAAACTATAAATAACCATATATATATATATATTTATATATATATATATGGTTATTTATATATAATTATATATATTTATATATATATATATATATATATTTTATAATATAATATATTATAATATATTTTATAATATAATATAATATAATATAAATTATTATATATAATATAATATATTTTAATATAATACAATATATTTTATAATATATTTTTAATATAATATAATATATTTTATATATATATATATATATATATATTTATTTATATATATATATGGCTGGTTTAAAATTAGCTCAAAAGATGTGTTTATGTATGTTTGAATTTTTTAACTTGGTGAATAATTGATTTTCATTGATGTCAAGACGCTTGATTCTCTTCGTAAAAGCTCTGTGAGTAAAGAAATTTTGTTAAATTATTTTTTGAAAAATAATTTTCTTATTTAATTGTTTTAGGATTTTCCTACTTTTCTTACGTATTTGTTTTGCGATTTTTCCGCATTAAGATTTAAGGAGAGTTTGTTACATAATAATAGTGAGTGGTTTTATCATGCTCTCTGAGTTTTTACATACTCTGAATTTTTGTTTTTTATTTTATTTGGTTTTTCCTACCGAGTTGCAAAGGGGGAAGGTTGGCGCCTTCAAACTAGTTTTTATTACGCTATTTCTTGTTATGTTCATTATCTATTATTTCTTGTTTTTGATATATAATACAAATTTCTTTCATATATATATGTACACATGCAAGCACATACATATGTAATAACTTAATATTTACTGAAAATTCTAAACATATATATTTTTATGTAAATCATAACTATGAATACCTTTTGCATTAAAGGATTCAATCCTATATCTTATTCAGTGACAAGATTCATTCGTCATTCCTAGTAAAAAAAATCTTCACACATGCCTTACGGAGTGTTTCAAACTTTTCCCTAGAAACAATTAACACATTTCTGGAGATAGCTGATCTTTTCCATTCACTTGAGGCCAGAACTATAACATTCCAATTATATTTCCCAATGTTTTTCCTTATTTTGAATGTAGAGAGAGAAATTCCTCTCTCTTTGTAACTTAGTTTTTAAGCGGAAAGAGTTTCTCTTTTAATGCTAAGATTTACTAAATAAATGATTATTTAATTTATATTCAAAATTTGCAGTTGCCACGATAACAATACATTTCACTTCACAAAATAAATGCCTATACATTACATACACACATACATATATGTATGCATATGTATGTAACACTCACTGGTGTAGGGGGCCAAAATTCCTGTATCAAAATTCCTTTGGAGCCCCTTTTTTAGACATGGGGGTCTTGTTAGTGGGACTGTAGTTATACATGTTGGGGCCCCTGTAGTTTGGAGGTACCGCATCATTGATACGGGATATCTACGCCCTGGTAACATTGCATACACACACATTCTCATTTTTTCAAATCAGTCGGCTTGGTGGTTTAGAGGTAGCATGCCCGGCTGCAGTCGATAGATGTTCTGGTTGCTAACATCGTAGGCACACTTCTCATATGATTACGTCGAACGTAAGAGATCCTTTGAGTATCAATTCGGCTCTGGTACTCTCGACAAAATTAGATCACGGGAATTAGCTTGAATTGAATAAATTCGAGCGTCAAAAATTTGGTAATGAGAGACGCCACTAGGTGGGGCCACCAATGAAAGGGCTCTCACACTTGGGGATTTTCCGGGTTTTCGAAGGCTTAACTGCCAAAATGCAACCCATTTCAAACAAAAAAACATAGAAGTATAGTCATTTGATTACTTTGGGAATCCTTTGCTTTGTTTCTTGTGTTGAATATTTGGAGTTGCTTAAGTGGCACCGATTCCTGCTAGGGTAACTCAAGCAATCCTAACTTAGACTGACGGTACGAACTTACGTCGAGAAAAAAACTGGTTTTTCTTTTTCGTGAAGCCCAAACTGAGTCTGTTTTCCTTTTATCAGTGTGTAAAGGAATGAAATGTACTATTTTTACAACAGATGGCGCTAATTGTTTATCATTTATTTCAGAGGAAAGGATGGGACATAAGTTTGCTGTAAGTGTGACATTGTTTATCATTGATTCATTATATTTAGTTTCAAATGCACCTTGTCAATTAGTTTATTTTGCTATATACAAAAATTGCTGAGTATAAATATAGCTATAATCAAATAATTTTTCACACTTATGTCAAAATATTCATAATACACTGCTCAAAAAAATTAGAGGAGCACATGGACTTAGAAGAAATAGTTGCTGAATTTCATTAACTAAAGTAAAACAAAACATCTATTATCTAAAGAGTAGCAGGAAATATAAGAGAAGAAAACTTCATACTCAAATTATAAGTGCAGAAATAGTGATTTTGCTTGAGGTATCCGACTACCTTAAAATCATGATTTTTTTCCAAAAATTGACAAATTTTTTATGAATTTATTTTACAGGCCATCTTATTTGCTTAATAAAAATACCGAGTTTCTTATTTTCCATTCACTAGAACAAAAACTACAAGTGTTTTAGTACAAACAGATGCCGTAACTTTACATAAAAGATGCCAAACTTTAAAATGCGTTTTACTCGAAATGTGTTTTTTTGAAAATGCTCAAACAAAAACAGCGATTGCTCAAAAAGTTTTGAAAATAATTTGCTGAAATATTTTGTATATGTTCTGTATAACAGTAGTGTTTTGACCTTCAGATTTATCAATTAGTATTTTTTTTCAAAATTTACAGTCCTTTATGTGAATATAATCACTATTTTTTTAAGCAATTTCATATAATCACTAAGATAAAGTGCTCTAGTTTGTGTAAAAATAAAATATCTCTTATCCTGAAGGTCATTTCAAACATAAATAACAAAATAACACATAAAAAGCGAAAAATTGAGAATTTGTTCATGAAACCTTTGTACAAAGCGGGCCCCCTTTATGTAATATTTTGTACATTTTCATCAGGTTTTTTTTTTTTAATAATACTAAATTTTTTTCTGTTTTCCAATTTTAGGATTTTTTTCTTAAAATATACTAAATAAATCTAAAAATCACAAAAAAAAAAATCTCCATATCTCCATTTTTTCAAAAAAGAGTTGTTAAAAGTAGTCGGATACCCCCTTAAACTGTTGCTTTTCATTGTATCCGTGAGGAAATACAAACTTTCGGCTGTTGTTTTGAGAAAAGGGACCTGGTAAATGTTACTGCAAAATAATTTACCGGAATCCATGGATTGGTGTATTAATTGGTGTTATAAAGAGCTGTTGGAGGGACAATAAGTGTCATTGTAAGATTGTGGAATCGATTCTAAGAAGCAGGGCATTTCAACCTCAGCTAGGACAAGGGCGTCCACTTGCTACCACAGCAAATAATGACCGATCTCGTTGAGACAGAACAGCCAATGCGACGCAGATTCAAAGAAGAGTTTCTTTTGGCAACAGGACAAAAGATCTCAAACCAAACAATCCGAAATTTGCCTCATGCGAGTGGTGTATATGCGCGTAGGCAAATAGTGTGTATTCGTTGACAGCAAGACACCATACAGCCCTAAGAAATACTTCTCATCGAGATTAGATGCAAAGGGAGTGGAGTCAAGTGCTGTTTACGAGCGAGTTCCTATTCAGCTTAGAATAAGAGACCAGGCATCTTTTGGTACGGAGAGAAAGAGGCACTTCAAATAGCTCTATATTCGTTCAGGAAAAAGCACATGACAGACGCGGTGGCTTGATGGTGTTGGGCTGGATTCGGTATCGGCGAACGGACTGATTTGCATATCATTCGGAATGGCAATTTGAGGGCTCAAAGATATGCAGACGAGATCCTATGTTGTACCTTGCACTGCATCTATTGGGGACTCCTTTCTTTTAATACGATAAACCAAAATCTCATTATGCTCCCTTGATCTTAATCTAATGAATCATGTTTCGGACACACTCAAACGATGCGTTGCTGCAAGACCAAAGTCACCCGTTACTGTTTCGTCAATAGTCGAAGTGTGTTTTACAAAATCTCATTGATAACCTGGTCCCATCCGTACTAAATACATATGTCACAGTCTCAGCAGTTTGGGGGGACATGCCATATTAAACAGCCTTTATCATTTCCAAGCAATCAGTTTTTTATCCTTTACATGTACCCAAATTGCTGCTCTGATGCATTATTTCACGTCTTTATACCACTCCAAAGAATTAAAGTTCAAATACAATTATTTTTTGGCATCTTTCTTTCTGTATTGCGTTTTGTTGCACTTGTATTCTACATTTTTAACCCATGCATGGTTATGGTGCAACAATTTCTTCACTTTTCGCTTGCTCCCCTAATCTTTTTTGCGTGATTTCATTAAAACTTTCGATTCTTTTTCAAAATAATCTTTTTTTAACACTATTAACTTCTTTTTCGTTAAAGTAAACTAAACTCAGTGGCACAACAGCTCTTGAGGGCCAATGCCTATTGCACCCAACTCAGTTTTCGTGACCTTGAGCACTGAGGGGCAGGGGCAGATGTTTCAATCCGATAGTCAGTCTGACGCGAAACCCCCAGTTTTTAGTTCCCAAGCAAGCTCGGCACTCATTTATCGACCCACTGAAGAGATGAAATGCTAAGTCGATCTGTCCCAGCCCGAGATTCGAAACCCGTACCTGTGGCGTGGAAGCGGAATCCACTACCACTCAGCCACTGGGTTTTGCTCTTTCATTTAAGCAATGAAATTTAAGAAATGAAATGTAATTTAAATTTAGTTATTTAAACAAATATAACGTGTGGCTCAAATTCCTCAAAATCTGTTGTTGTTACTTATGCCACTTGATCGAGGCCCATAAAATTCATCGCGGCAAGGAGCTAGATTCTTACACCTATCGTTATCCGTAGCTCTAAGCACCATTTTGATCACGATTTTTTGCTCGGTTCCACCCCAGTTTTGAAGAAGAACATCCTTTGGGGTCAGGAGCCTCCCACCTTTCTTCCTCTTCCCCCATCCTCACCAGAAGACTTGCGGCTCGATGGCTATTTAGAATACCCATCTGCCGTAAAAGCATTATACATTTGCAAAAATTCATGCTTTCTCCGGGATTCAAACCCAGGCCCTACGGCACAGCAGTCCTCTCCTCAATTTCTTCTCCAATTGATCGATAGACGGGCTAATGCGTAAGTACCATCTTTATCTCTAGCGTGGTAAACCTTGCAAGTATGAAATTACTGTATACACTTGATCGCATACAAATGGGAAAATAACATTCTGAAATTGTCTCGTGAAAAACAATTATGGACACAACGATGATTTCTTTATATTTATAGCGTTTAGTAATCGTCTAATTCAGTTTCACGCAAATAATATACGAATAGAATGTATTTTTAACAAATGGATATCTTTTCTTTTCAAAATAGTTATTTTGTGCATTGTTTTATCACAGACAAAATCAAATTTGTTGGGAAGCATAAAAACTGGGTTATATATATACCTGTACAAACTCCATTTTTATCCCCATAATTTTCCTCGCATATGCATACTTTGCGTCCATCTCGAAATTCACATGCACCTTTCCTCCCACAGTCGCATTCTGCAAAAAATATGCAAATGAAAGGACAAGCAAATCAAGATGTTAGCAGAGAAATAGTATTCATTCAGTAACTACTTCGACGTTACTGAATGTTAACAAAAAAAAACAAATCTTATGACACCTCTGAAAAGAAAACACATTCCTTTTACGTTTCAAGTACGTTACTGGCTATTCGAACTGCAACATTCTAAGAAAGGAATTCAATAACAAAAGTTTTTTTGTTGTGCCCATACAGCGCAGAAGAAAGAAAACATAATTATATAATTTTATAGGCAATTTGGGAAAATACTGAGCACTAAATTCTATCACACAGTTGCTGACTCTAGTAGCCAAAGGTGTCGTCCTCGTCACTTTACTAAGGTTCAAAATGACAGGGTCCGTCGTCAAAAGATCTCGAATGGCTGCGACGTTAATATTCACTCACTCATTGGTGCCAAAGGTCGGTTTGTCATCACACGGAATGGAGTTTGGATGACAGACATGGCTAAATCATTTCCTGCTTCACGCCACACTTCATTAATAAGCCAGTTTCTCAAAAAACCATAGTGGCCGCGGTAGCCCAGGGTCAGTATATCGGATCATGGCTGGCTCACGAGTTCGAGCCCAGTACCTCCGTGTAGGGCAGCGATGCACGTTAAATCTGTTGAGAGCTGGAACGTCCCCCGTTGGTGTGGTGTGGTAGTTAGGAGAGCGGGTGCCAGCTCAGGTATCGTCCACGTCACTTGGCCATGGTTCAAAATGACGTGGTCCGTCGCCAAAAGTCTTCGTGTAGGTGAACAGTGCGACGTTAATATTCACTCAATTAGAAAACCGTAACCAGATGTCAGATGTAATTGCCAACACGAACGTTGAGAATAATATCCAATCAAGTATTCCACTCACGGCATGACAGGGCGACTGAGTGAGTGTTGGGGTTATTGGCGCAATAGCCAATTTTGGCTAAACTGCGTTAAACATTCGTTAAAACACGACATGGCAGGAAAAATTTGGCGTGTTTTCTATATGTTAACGTGCTTAATTTCAAAGTTTACAATAGTTACATCCGTGTATCTTAAGGAAGGGTGGTGGAACTCTAGTGGTTTATATCCATTGACTCGTATCAGCGTGTTCGAGCCCTAGTGCCGTTGAAGATCCGCCGTGCAGAGGGGATGATGCACATGAAATCTGTCAAGGCTCAAAGTCCTCCCATGGTGTCGCGTTAAGTGCTGAGAGTGGTTCCACCTCAGGTGTCGTCCTTGTCACTTGATCGTGGTTCAAAATGACGATGAACGTCCCCCGGTGCCCTCTGTTACTTTGTAGGGTGGCGTCAATAAAACACTCCCTCGCCCGGAGAAAACTGATGGAGGGAACAAGAAATACTATTAAAAAAATGTCAACATAAACATCTATACGAATCTACGAAACGAACAAATACGAATATGAAAATACCTGCACGAATAATGGAAGAGTTGAATATGGATCAAGAGGTGCATCAGATGAATATCAAAGTCTTCACAGAAAGAGATTTTTACCAAAACCGTAATATAAGGCATAGCAACATTTATTGACCTCCTAATTTCGATCCAAGTGACCAGGATGACGACTTAGTTGGCATCCCCACTCTCCAAACGTCGACATCATTATAACGTGAGAACCTTGAGTCACAATAGATTAAACGGCAGATGTTCAGTGGCACCGGGATTCGAGCCCAAGATTTGACAATACCACCCACGAGTTCGCGAACATCTGCGCTAATTACTCAGCTGCGGTGGCCACTTCAATTGAAAAAAAGATTTTTCTCAAAATACTCGCCTCTGCATTTGTATTCTGTGTGATTGAGTGCTCTTCTTTCTCCGCACAAACAAGTGGCATTCTCGCGAGCGACGTCGAACATGCAAGTACCGCCGCTGCTTGAACAATATCTGTACCTTCCATCCACACAGTCGTTGACGATTTCACACCTGCGACCGCTCGTTCCAGGCAAGCACGTGCAGAAGTTGCCAGCTTCGTCCCGGTGGCACGTACCACCGTTCTCGCAATCGTTGCACGTGACTGAAAATGAGTTATATTATTAGCAAATGTCTGATTATACATAACTGTAACGAAACAGGATAATTGATATGCATCACAGAACAAAAAAATTCGTCGCGCATCCGGTATAGTGGTTGGCGACGCTGACTTCTGTGTGGTAGGGCATAGATTTGAATCCTGGAGAAGGTATGGATGTTTCTAAAATGTATAGCGCCTTTCAGGAGCGGGGTGCTCTAAATAGCCGTCGAGCCGCTAGTCCTCTCGTAAGGTGGGTGGAAGGGGAAGAGAGGTCAGAGGCCTCTGACCACCTCCAGGGTGTTCTCTCCCAAAATTGGGGTGCCACCGAGCCAAATCGTACTGTCACATGTATTGTGCTCAAAGCTATGGCTAACGACAAACGTACACCTAGTCGTGGGCTTTGATCTGACATTGTCGATCGGGTGGCATCAAAAACAACAACTTTGTATTGAGACGGAACCTTTTGATGACAAAAATTATTTGGCTCCAAAAGTAGCGATAAGTTTGCGAAAATTGCAACTATAATTTTTGGTAACTCTATATTGACAATACAACAGCCTGAAATTTAACCATTTTTTTTCCGCCCGGGGAAATCGTGTTTAACGTTCATTTCGTATAATAAACTGGGATTTTCGACAAAAAGGAGGACAAATGTATTTTGATTGTAATAAGTTTTGAAATGATAAATTGATGGACAAAAATTTTACTTTGTTCTTTCTCAAGCTAAAATGTAATTGTCAGAAAAGAGAAAACTCTTGCATACTATGCTTAATAAGTTCATTGGGGTTTTTTCTCATTTCTTGTAATCCTTTTCTTTGAAATTTTTTACAAAATTTGTGAACATTAACGAATGTGCAGTGGTACAAACAATTGAGGATACACCTTACTTTTACTTGATAAATCCAACTTTCAATAGAAATAACACATTAACTAGAAGTACAAACGTGTTTTTATTTTCACACGTAACAAAAGGGTTAATTTACAGTAAAAATAACGAAAATCAACAAAAAAATATCTAAAATTAAAAATTTCACAAGTATTTGAAATAAACATAGGCAGATCTTTACCTCAAAAATTAAGGATACACCAATGAAATTTGTGTGACATATCGCATACAAAGACAGTGTCGATATTTGGTTGCATGTCCTTTGGTTTTTATAATGTCCTCCAAACGTCTTGGTACCGATTCGACCAATTTTTGTGGCGGTATCTGGAGATATTTTATCTCATTCTTCTTGTAACACTTGGGGCTTTATTCCTAATTTGGTGCTTTTGGACCGCTGTTTCGAGTGTGGCCCACAAATGTTCTATGATATTGATGTCAGGGGACTGTGGTGGTGTGTGCAATTGCTGTTTATAATGAAAAAGACACCACATTTTGACATTACGTGCCGTATGTTTGGGGTGGTTGTCTTGCTGGAGAATAAAATTTCCATCTAAACCCATTTTTTGCACTTTCTTTAAGATTGTTGTTGAGTATATCTATATAAAGCTTATGATCCATTATGCCATCTATAAAAACTAAATTTCTTACCCCATTTGAAGCCATACAACCTCAAACCATGACGGAGCCACCACCATGTTTAACTGTAGGACGTAAATGTTTTGGATCCAAAGCGGTGTTTGGCTTTCTCCAAATGGTGCGACGGCCATCACTTCCAAAAAATGTTGAATTTACTTTCGTCACTAAATATAACTTTCTTCCAAAAGTTATCTGTCTTCAATTGATGAGTTTTTGCAAACTCCAAACGCTTTTCTGATTTTGTAAGCTTATGAAAGGTTTCTTTCTAGCTACTCGACTGCTATATCCAGAATAACTAATGATGTTTCTCATAGTTTCAGCACTTACACTTCTGCCCATTATTCGAGAAGTTTCTGCAGCTAGTTTGACTGCACTTAGTTCAGGATCAATCTTGATATCTTTCAAAACTTTCCTTTTGGCTACATCACTCAGAATATTTTTCCTTCCTCTTCCACTTTTATTTTCAATTAATCCATCGCTTTTAAATCTTCCAGTGATTTTCTGGACACACTAGTGGCTTCTACCGACAATTTTAGCTATTTCACGATAAGATTTTCCTTTCTTAAATAACCTTAGTATAAATTTTCTTACATGAATACTGGTCTCTCTCCGAGGACCCATTTTCCATTTAAAATTGCGACTTTAAATTCACATAACCAACTTCAAAAGACAAAAGCAGTCGAAAAAGTTTAGGATAAAATTGGCCAAACTTAGGCTATTATAGTAGCAAGCAGAAAAAATCTAGTGGTAGTTAAACATTTCATTGGTGTATCCTCAATTTTTTGAGGTAAAGATCTGCCTATGTTTATTTCAAATACTTGTGAAATTTTTAATTTTAGATATTTTTTGTTGATTTCCGTTATTTTTATTGTAAATTAACCCTTTTGTTACGTGTGAAAATAAAAACACGTTTGCACTTCTAGTTAATGTGTTATTTCGATTGAAAGTTGGATTTATCAAGTAAAAGTAAGGTGTATCCTCAATTGTTTGTACCACTGTAGGTCCCCCCTTCGATACAAGTAGGAATTTGTAGTTGACGAAAACTTTTCATTTCAGTTCCATTTCAAGATATTCATTTTCTACTACCAGAACATCGAGAGTTGCGAATGACATAGAGTAAAAGTAAACAAAATCTTATCAATCAAAAACGGAATTTTCAGATGAAAGCTTCAGTTGCACGAAGTAGTTGAAAAACTTTCAACTATACAATATATTCCACATTTAGTAATTATTATTTTTTAAAAGGTCACGTTCAAAGGACTCTACGTCACATCTACAGTTTGGTCAAAACCAAAACGTAGATTGCGTTGAGTAACGCGCGCGCGCAACAATCGTCGGGAGCTATTGACGCCACTGAGAGAAAATTTTCATCGCATAACAAAGAAGGGTCGAAAAAGTAAAATAAAGAACAATAAGAAGAGCAATAAAGAAAGTGAATGTGAAGAGAGTGTGAATTTGAAGGCCAAATCAATTTTAGGGAAATATACATTCAAAAGCATAGAGAATTAAAATTCATTGTATAAAGTACTTACCTCTGCATATATTTTTGGTGGGATGAAGTACCTTTCCTTCGGGGCATTCGCATGCAGAGGCTTTTTTAATGACATCGAATACGCAAGAGCCGTTGTGGCCTCTGCAGTCCCTGTATTTTCCAATTTCGCAATCAGTGATAATTTCGCACCTGTCACCACTCGTTCCTGACAGGCAGTTGCAGAATTTACCTCTCTCGTAGTGCTCACACCGCCCTCCATTGGTACAGTCTCTATCGTCCTTGCACAATTCTGAAATTTTTTCAAAAACACAAGTGATATTTTTTTATTAACACATCACTCAGTAAGTCCCGGGCCTAACTAATAAAACAACAACTTTTAGGCAAATTGAACTTTATTTATCAAGGTACTTCCCTTCAAGAGCGATTCATTAAGCCCAGCTCTTTAACTTTTTAATATATTTTTCGTCGAACGATTTGTCTTTGCTCTCAAAATAAAATTTTACTTCAGCAATCACTTCTTTATTTGAGCCAAACCTTTTCATGTAGCTTTTTTAAGTCTGCAAACAGACAGTAGTCACTGGGAGCCTGATCTGGATTGCACAGCGGGCAAGAAAGTAATTTGAAGCGCAATTCTAGGACATCACAGTACGGACGCCGCATAGTGGGCAGTTTTCCCAATCTGGGGCTCGGAAAGTCCAAAAATGAAATTGTGCGAAATAAAAAAACAATCCACTATTTATGGTCCTCCTAGATTCCCTAGCCCTGTGGTAAACAATTTTCGTGAGTACGTGAAATGAAATATTCTACAATCAGTGGTTTAGATCAGGTTTCTTTTACATGAAGAAACACTTGCGAGCGTCATTTTCTAGTAAGAAGTTTAATCGTTTCGTTTGAAAAAGATTTTGCAGATTTAAGAGTTGTTTTTTTTTTTAAATACATACCATGTTAGTAAGTAATTTCTTGATTTGACTTTCAAATTAGGTTCAAGTTTGATTAAAAGTTGTAAAAACATAACATTTAGCACAGCATATAACTCTTACTAACATATGTCTGTTTTTTGTGTTTATTAGAGTAGAACTTTTGAAATTGACACGGATTGATCACAGTAACACTTAAGTCACATAGAGTAGATATAGACCTTTAATTTAATACTAAATTTATATATATATATATATATATATATATATATATATATATATATATAGCTGCTACTACCTGCTACTCCCTAGGTTATGATTTTTTTTTTTTTTCAGCGTTGGTCGATGGTATTACTCAGCGTGCCTTATTCAATATGTGGAAGGAAGAGCAAGATCCCAAGCGCAAAACTGATGCTGTTTTGAGTTTAGTTAGAAGTACAACGGACTTTGATAAATATGAGAACCAGCAGCAATTAAAATTTAGAAAAATTGTTAAAAATTTCTGCTCTTTTGTAAGGGAAAAATGGATGAGGTGCCATAGAAATGAAAAGTTCTTCTCCAAGTCGAATGACGCGTGGTTGTCGGGGGAGTAAGATTTATATTATATTTTATTACTTTTATAAGAAAAATATATAACTAATAATTTAGTGTGGTATTTTATGTTTATTTAAGCTTATAATAATTATTTATTCAGAATTATAAACTTTAGAATGGTTTTTCTCAGTTTGTGTTTTTTCGCATTTAAAATACTTCTTCCACAATTATTTACCAATCACTTCTATTTTTTGCCTTGTGCCTTATATGTAATGCATGTAACAAAATTAAGGATCCATTTTTCTGTAAATGGAATACTTCTTTTTAAAAAATTGAAATGTGGGAAAGTTGAACAGCTAGTTGAATTAGCATATATATATATATATATATATATATATATATATATATATATATATATATATATATATACATCAACATTTTACTATGCCTTTTCTCCCAAACTATTTAAGGTATTGTAAAATCGATCCCTGAAGATATTTAAAACATCCTCAGAAATATTACAAATATTTCATATCAAAAAATTAACACACAAAAAGTAAAATTTTAAAAATTTCCAAATTTTTAAAAAGAAATTCAAGTTGTAAAATTGTGTGAATATGTACAAAATTATATCTCGTATCATTTTCTTAAATAAACATTATATATAATGTTAAAATGTAATTTTTAAATACATAAATAAAAAAAAATTTCAAAGGGTGCCGAGTCCTTTTAAACACTACCTAATATTCTTTATTGTATATGTACAATATTATGTTTGATTGTATTTGCTTAAAAATGTTTTTTACTTGCCACACTACTTCTTGTACGTGTAAATTACTGCTTCTGTTAACATCCTTAGATTTCTTGCTTAAAAACTAATTCCACTTTGCTATCATTTATTCTTGATCAAATTCAATCTGGACATAAATTAGTTAAGACCCTATTAACCTTATTTTTTAGTAAACAACATAAAAGAATACCCAGTTTACAATTTACATTAATTACTATGATTTTTGATCATTAGATATAGTTATGAAGACTTTAAAGCCATAAAATAATTTAGATGCCAGATTGGGAAAACTGCTCTCAGCGCGCCGTAACCTTGCCAGCTGACGTTTGAGTTTTAGATCACTGCAGACGGCTTTCACCGTCTGTTTTCCACGCAGTTGACGATCTTTTTGATTCAACTGGTAATGGATCCATGTTTTATTCATTGTCGCATATTTACGTAAAAAAACCTGTTTATTTTGCTCAAACATCTCCAAACAGCGCTCTGAATCGTCGATGCGATTTTGTTTTTTATCGACAGTTAGCAAACGCGGCACCACTTTGAACACAGATTTCTCATTGACAAATTATTATTCAAAAAAATGAATGCACTGTCTTCTGATACTTTTAAATTCTCTGCTATCTCACGGAACTTCAATTTACGATAAGATAAGACTATTTTATGGACTTTTTTTATGTTTTCTGAAATAACTTCAGAATTTGGGTGACCTGAACGTTCAGTGTCGTTGATGTCTGTGCGACCACATTTTAAATCTGCATATCAACAGTTAACCATTGTTATAGCGATGTAGCAGAGTCCAGATAACACTTATCAAGCAATTGTTTTGCTCTTTAACAGTTTTCCCCCACCAAAAAGCAACGTTTAACTAACACACAAATTTTTTTTTCATCTGTGGTTTCTAAGCAAACTGAAGGGGCTTCGCTAAAAACACTTAACTTTTCAACTAAATAAGATATTATCACGGAATTTTGACACGTGCTTTTTGAAAGTTAGTACTACTAGGTTAGGCTTAGGAAAGTTAGAAGACTGCTCAATCTATATGTTAGGCCCGGGATTTATTGAGTCATGTGTTATTCTTCAAATTTGTTAGACAAACGTAAGAAATAAGCCAGGTAGGAAAAAATCGTGTTTGTGTAACTGAGAGAATACGCAGTCTCTCATGATTGACAAAGAGCATTCACTCATATGTGAGCCCGTATTTCCATCCTATCACCCCTAAAACTTCTTTTAGGAAACACCCGGTGTTCTAATTTGATATCGGAGTGCTACGCGACAAGTCGCCAAGATGGGAGGTACTATTACAATATGGGTTACCTTGATACTTTTATAGTGTGGTAATGTGGTTGCCATGGGGATGTACAAGTTAATTTATGCTTGGTATTTTTCGCGGTAACCCTATTAATTTCAGACGAATTTAATTCAATTCCTTTAAAAATTTAACCATTTTCACTGCAATCATTGTTCAAGCTACTACTTCAGTCTTTTGTTGTATTTTGTGCTATATTTTCAAAAATATATATTTCTAATATCATAGATGAGTACTTTTTTTAAAAAGAATTTTAAGGTTGTGCTTTTAATTATTGCTGCAAAATGCACGTTTTCACTTTATTTTACTTTTAAATAATGCATTATTAAACGCTCCTTGTTCAACAAAATTCATTAAGAAACTCGCAGTTACTGGAATATTGCAAGTTATCGGCAATTATTAATTGATATTCATTATTGATTAATTTTAATATATTTTATGTATTATATAACTATTTGATACAATTATTGATTAATTTTAATATATATTATGTAATTTACTTTATGTATGATATTATCTATATATATAAAGGAGAAAAGCGACTCACTCACTCATTCACTGACTGACTCACTGACTAATCACGATATCTCCGGAACTATTAAACCTACAGATGTGACATTTGGTAGGTAGGTTCCCTTCATGGAGTAGACGTCAGCTAAGAACGGATTTTGCAAAGTTCGAACCCCAAGGGGCGTTACGGGGGTTTAAGGGGCGTAATTGATAATTATTTCCATTACTAAACTATTAGATGTACAGTCGTGAAACTTGGTACACAGATTTCTTTCATAAAGTAGAGAATCCCTACATAATGATTTTTACGAAAATCGACCTCCAAGGGGCGTTATACATAATTATTTCCATTTTTAACCTATTAGACGTACAGTCTTGAAAAATTTGGTAAGCGGATTCCTTTCATAGAGTACAGATCCCCTACAGAATGTGTTTTATGAAAATCGACTCCCAAGTGGTGTTGTAGAGAATTAGGTGGCGTTATAGGCAATTAACTCCTTTTTTAAACTATTAGACGTAAAATCTCGAAATTTAGTAAGCTGATTCTATTCATTGAATAGAGATCCGCTATAAGATGAGTTTTGTGAAAATCGTTTCCAAAGTGGCGTTGCGGGGGCTTAAGGAGCGTTATAGATAATTATTTGCATTTTTGAACTATTAGACGTACAGTCTTGAAAAATTTGATAAGCGGATTCCTTTCATAGAGTACAGATCCGCTACAAAATAGTTTTGGGGAAAATTGATCCCCAAGGGACACTGAGAGGGGTTAAGGGGCGTAATTGATAAATATTTCCGCTTTTCAACCAATAGAACCACCTGCTTGAAAATTAGAAGGTATGTTCCGTTCATGGAATAAAGTTCCTTTTACAAAGATTTTTGCGAAAACGGACCCCCAAAGGAGTGAGGTTGCGAGGGATTAAGGCGTGTTATAGAAAAATTCCTGTTTTTGAATTTAACTCATTTACTTGAAATTTCTTGAGCACTTTTCTTTAGTTGAATAGAGTTCCACTAAGAATGGATTTTACGGAAATCAACTCCAGGGGGAAGCGGGGAGAGTTATTGGGGCGTATTGGTAGACAAAATTCCAGTTTTTGAACTGCTAAGACTATAATAATAAAATTTGGTTTGCAATCTTCTTTTGTTGAACTGGAATCCGCTAAGAATGCTGTCAACGATGTATTGATGATAAAAATTCCGTTTTTGCTCTGTTAGATTTAGACTTGAAATTTAGCACGCATGTTTATTTTATGGAGTAGAGATCTACTGAAGGTTCCTTTGGTGGAAATCTACTTGATTATTAGGTTAAGTGAGCGAAAAAAAATCTTTCTCCTTCTATTTTAGATATAAATAGAAATTAGATATAATTTATGTTCTTCTTATATAAAGGGGCGAGAGTGTAACAGCTATAAATATATTTTTCAATACAATCGAATTCTTAATGCTAGATATCAATAATTAATATATATGTAAATAGTATACATGTATACAACATCGTGAAATACCCAGTGAAGCGGGTGGGTAACGGCTAGTAAAATTATATGATACATTTAATGTTATATATAATAATTAATATTATAGTATTTTTATGTATAACATTTATTGTTAAATTAAATGATTATTATTATTTATCATAATTATTATTATATTATATGATTAGTATATAATTATATATAATAATTATTATTAAATATTATTTAATATGGAATAATCATGTAATATATTTATTATTACATATAATTTTTATTATATTATAGTGATATTAATTATTGATTGAGAGATATTTGTTATTTTCAATCTCTTCCTATATTCTTTATTTGAAGTATATTTCAAAACAGTTTCTTAAAATTATTTTCCTGACGATTTGTTACTGCTAAGCTGCCAGCTTTAATTCCATATCACTCGAGAACAAGCGCTGTTTGGCGTGTAGCACTCCGATATCAAATAAGTTCCGAAATATTAATCTTTTCCGTAGAATTGTAATGAAAATAATATGTTGTGTAATAAATGGTATTTAGAAATGCGGAATTATAAAATATTCAAATTTTTATGAGTTTCAGAATGGAATATCGGAAGGAAAACTCGTAAATAATTAGGTGGGGAAAATTTCCAAAAGGAACACAGAAAGGCAGGAAGACATTTTGGAAAAATATAGTTGTGATTTCTCAAAAATGTTTGCTTTGTGATGTATAAAATCATTTTAAAATATACCAGGTGCTCGTCTTGTAGAAGCAAAAGTGAAATTCCTGATTAACTTATGTCATCTCAAAGCTGCTTTTGTGCGTACATAGGGACCATAAAAGAGAATGCATATCCTGAAACTTTATAAGTAGCTATAAAATGCGTTACTTGCAACACATTAAAGAAAATTTTATGTGTTCAATAGGAATCAAAGAAAAAGAAAAAGTCCCTTATAGATAATTTGTAAATCCAAACCAACGATATAGCCAAAGAAATTCTGTTTCCAAACATTTAATTTACACGCAAGAACATTTTTCACTCAATTCCTACTATTAGTTAACACTCTCCCTATATATATTTAAATATCTTGTTAAAATTTTCAATCGTTAATGAAAATACTTTTTATTCATCCACTCAAGTTGAAATACAATTTTTAAACTTGTAGTAGATGGCCCTTGATGTTAATACTGTTTTTTCAAATATTAATTCATCAATTTAATTAATAAATTATAGTTCAAGAGATATATTTGATGTTATTCCTCTAGATGGCAGCACCATTGGATAAAACAGCTTTTGTTGAATTTGTGATGAACGTGAACTTAACCCGAATAAAATCGTATGCTAGCGAGCCTTTTACACTGATTTTAAGATCAATTTTTACGAACTACATTAAACTTTTATTAAAAAATGTAATTACAAATTTAATGCCATTAAAAAGTTTTAAATGTTAATTTAAAAGGTGTTTTGCCGCTTATAATTGTAGTTTGTAGTTTGGTGGGGTGGAAGCACTTAGTTCTTTGTTGACCTAAGTAGGAATTGACTTTAAAAAAAATTTTATATTACTTGTGAAATATTTTATCTGCTAGCACCAAATACTGCACACATTAAAATTTTAAAAATGTGCGTATAACATGAATTTTTTTTGTGTTTTTTTGTTTCAGAATCTCTTTCGTCACTCGAAGATGTTACCTCGCATTCGTTCAAAGAGAAGATATTTTTTGTGATAAAAATGTAGTCGGTGATTAGTTTCTTGACGATGGTTTATTAGCCGGCTTGTGCATGTCGCGGTAATCTGACACTTTGGAATTTTAATTCTTTTAGAATAGGTATCGACTCTTTGGTTTATTCCAATGTTAGACAAGGCAAAACGCAAACAAAATTATGTTCAAACAGAAAGTGGATAGCAAATTAATCTTTCATTCACGCTAAAATTATTGGCTATGTGCCAAAAGGTAGGCGCGACCATCACAGGACACTAATCCTCTCAAGCGTTTAGATGAAGCTGTATGTACGTATGTAATGTTGGTGGTTCAATATCATCAAATTATTATTGGTAATGTGATAATATTGTTTCAAATTTGCGTGGGGAAAAAGCAGTCGACAACTTCATTTATTAAAATAATAACAGATGTACTAATGGACGAGGAAAAATAAAGGACTTCACGAAGACAAATCGACGTATGTACACTAAATAATAATACAAGAGATTATTTACTGTATTGGAAAACGCACTTGTTGATAACAAGCTTTACAGAGCTCGAAGAGTTTGCGCCGCGGTAGCCGAGGGGTCAAGGTATAGGATCGTCATGAGTTCGAACCCAGTACCACTTAAGACCCGCCGTCTATATATATATTCGAGCGATCCACGTTAAATCCATCGTGGTGTGGTAGTTGGGAGAGGGAGGTACCAGCTCAGGTGTCGTCCAGGTCACTTGGCCATGGTTCAAAATGACGAGGACCGTCGCCAAAACCCTCGTGTAGCTAGCTGAACAGTGGGACGTTAATATTCACTCGCCCAGAAAGGGGCTTTCTAGAACAGTTCCTCTACCAAGAACTCGGATGGATAAAGTCTTTTTTCTTTATCGCACAAGTCTGAACTCTGATCTCGACTGAATCGACCTTCGTTTCAAAGGTCCTACATGTAGCGTCATGGAAATTTTTCAGAAAAGTCGATCCCAGAGACTTCTCGAGGGCTCCTTTGCGATATTTTTGCCAAATGTGTCATCAAGAGCGAAATCACCAATCTAGTAACCCTGGTTGAAACTTCTAGGGTTGCCAAAAAAATTTCAAGTTCCTGCTGCGAAGCGAACTTTCTTTGTAAGACAACTTTCCCACAAGCAGGGAATAAATAATTCGAACGGATAAATAATTTCGATATGGAAACACCACGAGTTGTTTCCATATCGGGTGATTGGTTTCAATTTGTGGTACCTTCTTGAAACATATTATACCAAACATATTTTTTACCAGATGGCTCATCTATTAGATTATTTTTACTATTTTGTTTGTTATTTTTGCATTATCTCTTGTTTTCTCTTTAAGTTACTTTTCTAATTCCTTTTTATTCATAATATTCATTAAATAGACATTTCATGCGCCACGTTAATAAAAAATCGCTCGTTAAAATAGCATGGAAAAAGAAGTGCATTAAACAGATTTAAGTGCACCACACTCACAAGCAAACCATAATACCGCAGCCTGAAAATTGTTTCTTGTCATAAATCTGTGACAAATCTTGGCACAATAAAATATGCATTAAATAGAAAATTCGTTAGATAACAAATCTGCGTAATTTGATCCGATTTTAGTTTCAAGTTTTATTTCCATAATTTTTTTTATATTTGCGTTGTAGAAGTACTAAACAATTATCTTACATAAAAGTCCTATTAGCATTTCAGAATTTACATTTACAAAAAAAGAAAAAGAATTCAATCACCTGTACATTTTCCGTCTTGATCCGCATATTTATTTTTGCATAGACACACTTTGCGTCCTTGAAGAATCTCACATTCACCGTTAGTGCCACAGTCGCATTCTGCAACAACAAAACAAAATTTATTACAAAACGTACAATGACTAATCGATTGTTACGTTCTGAGCACACACAACTGCGATAGCCAAGTGGTCATGTTCGTGGCCGGCGTTTGCCAAGAAGTGAGTTCGAGTCCTGAAGACCCGCCGTACACGTAAAACCCATCAAGGCTCAAATACCTCACGTTGGAGTGGTGTGACACTTAGGAGGGGGACTCAGAAGTCGTCCTCTCCACTTGGTTCAGAATTACTTGGTCGATCACGGTAATCCCTCGACATTAAGGTATCCGACTACGTTCGGAACCGTGATTTTGCAAAAGCATGTAAATGGATAATATTTATGATATTTAGTGTCACTTAGATTTAGAAAATGCATATAAAATTGTTTTAAGAATATTATTACCCTAAAAAATTATTTAAGTACAATATTTTGACAAAAAATGCACATAGAATGACCCATTTTCAAAATATTCTCCTTTTGTGAAAAATGCTTCTATTATAATAATAATTTGCCTGTATATAGCTCGGACTTCTGTACAGAGGCTCAACTAGAATTTTTGAAATATACAACTTAGAAGTGGGTTTATCCCTGTTTTATGACCACAGAGGGTAGAAATGTTAAGAAAAAAATAACGTAAATTATTTCAATGGGTTGTAATTCTGAAAATAATGTGAATTTTTCAAAACTCATACTTGAGCCTCTGTACGGAGGTCTGATCTATATACAGGCAAAATATTATTATAATAGAAGCAGTTTTCACAAAAGGAGAACATTTTGTAAACAGGTTATTCTAAGGTAATTTTTTGCCGAAATATTGTATTTAAATCAATTTTTTTTGGTCAAAATGTACATGTATTTATACATGTACATGTATTTTATACATGTATTTTGATCTAAGTGATACTGAATATCATGAAAATTATCCATTTTTGCGCTTTTTTAAAATCATGGTTCCAAACGTAGTCGGATACCTTAATAAACCCTCACTCCCTTGACGTGTTTGGCGATGTTTAAAATTGGGCAACCCCTATTTCAAAATTTACACTCATGTCCAAAATTAAGATCACAAGCATAAAGTCCGTGAAAACTGAAGAAATATTTATTGTGATGTCACAAAATTTGGCGCAGAGACATGTTACGATGTCAGAAAGAATATAGCAACATAACAATACGGAAAATATTTTAATTGTGAATTAAGCTACGAGTTATATCAAAAAGTGTGAATTCATGAATCAGTGATAAAGAATCAAACTCGGGGAAAATCTATCTAATAAGGAGTGAGATCACCGTGCACCAATATACAACGAGCTGTCATTCTGTTTATGAGGGTGTCAATAAGTATTTGTGGCGATAAATACCATTTTTCCAAAAGCGGGACTTCTTGCAGAATTCTGGGAGGGGAGCTACACTGAGAAATGGCTTTTCCTAGACCATTTCAAACATATTCCATAGAATTGTGATCCAGAGACCTCGAAAATCCATTCCATGCAGAAAACATCCACTCCTTAATGGAATTTATCAACATTGTGAGTTCTAAGTAGCTGCGCTTTATCATCCATAAAAATGTAGTCCATAGCACCCAGAAAAACCTCACATAGGCTTCCAGGATTGTACTCCTACAGTACTGTGAGTTGACAGTATAGAAAATGTACAGAGGTGTACGACTGCCCAACATTATGCCGCCACACACAAGGATTCCCTTTCCACCAAATCTGCCGGTTTTTGTTACGCAGGAGGAATGAAAGCGAGCTCCATCTTTTCTCCAGTTGTTTGGTACATTTCGACTCATCACTGAAAAAAACCTGCCCCAATTGTTATGGTGTCCACGATTGACTTTTTTGGCTCAGCAATATCCTGCTGAATGCAGTCAAAGGGACGCACCGGACTGGGTGCCTGGTGTAAAGGCCAGTCTCCGCAAAACGGCTGTGTTGACTGTTTGCCTGGAAACTCTTCTTCCAGACACAGCAGTAAAGTCAAGAGCAAGCTGAGGCACCGTATTCTACCTATGTTGTCGTACACTTGATGCCAAGTAAACCTTGGACCACCTTTCTGGTGACACTACCACTTGTTTGGAAGTGATTCCATAACCGGGAGGCCACCATAACTTTCGGGCCACTTGTAACCATTATCGAGCCCCCTCCGCTGGACAGGCCAGCTTCAAGCCTGCCAACGGCTCTTCATCTCAAGGAATCCTCTAAACAGTTATGAGAAGTCATTTTCACTGGCAACAGACTAACTTGTTTGTTTTAATGCAATATTTACAACACTGGAGGCACAAAATTCCCATATGCTTGAACGGTCCCATTCCAGCAGTACTGCAAAAACTAACGCTAAACAACATCTTTTCCCATATTGAACGTTGATATTAAGCTACACGTTCTTCAAAATACATAAAACACATATTCTATCAGTTTTACTGAAGGTATTTTAAAATTATGACGAAAAACATGTTTGTGATCTTCATTTTGGTCATGAGTATACATGACAGAACAGAGAACAAATACTTTCGACTTGAGTGAATATTTTACGCATGTAACTACTTCATATATATTTGTATGTTTAGTATTAAATTGATAGTTGCTCTAAGGTGATGTTGGTTCAGAGGAGGAACTAGTGAATGTGCAATCTTGGATTTCTAAATGAAAGTTGGTATTTTAGACATCTAACGAATAAGCAAGTTGATTTTGAAAAATTCTCGAACTTTTATTTTAGTTCGGCAACAAAAGATGATACACAAAAAGAGCGCCGGAACGCTTAAGGTCAATATAAAAATAATTAGCAAAAAAATCATGTTGAGTAATTAAAGGAAATCCAAGAAAATTGTATATCAGGATTAATCGAATTCTTTTTTTTTCTGAATTTCAAATCCTACTTTTGTGGAAAATATGTTTTTTGGTATGTATATGAAGAGAAAAATAAAATAAAATAATTGATTTCTATGTCACACACACACACACACACACACACACAAGTACAGATACAAAGAAAATGAAATTTAGGTATTTGAGCTTTTTTTTACAGTAAAAAGTCAAAGTAATTTTTGTGAAAGAAAAGCCGAGGTATTTTAGTACATTATAACATTACATACTACATAGTTACAAAAAATCCCTCAGGTACATTTAACAGCTTTTTTAGATTTAAACTTTTAAAAAATCTTGTGTCGAAATTGCAAAGAACGCAACAGTCGGAAAAAAACTTGGATCAGACTGATTCGCCGGTGCGGGAAGAGAGCTATAATTATGAAACTCCTCAATACTAATTTGTTAATAATCGTTTTCAGTTATTTAAATCATAGAGAAATAATTTTATTGTGAGTCTAAAAACATCTAACCAAAATTAAGTTTTTGCAATTTTACGAAAATTTAACAACTTTGGCAGTATTAAAGTTTAAAAATGTTTTAATTGTTTTTTTCCTAATCACCATACCATATAGAACAGTGATCCGCAACCCTCGGTCAGTGGATCAAATGGTGCCGGGCCGCCTAAAGAACTTTAAACCATTGCCATTTTATTTAAAGTGGTGCATTTCTCTCGTATTTGCGCAACTTTCCACGGAAATCACTTTATATTCCATTTTGGTCTAACTATATTTTATTCTGAAGGCTATTTAAATGTAACTAAATTAAAATTGTTAAATCAAAACAATCTGAAATATAAACAATCAACGTGTCCCGCCCTCAGCGGGCCGCGGTAAAATTATGAAACGTTGGCCGGTCCTTAGCGATAAAAAGGTTGCGGAGCACCTTTCCGCATAGGTCAGTGCTTCTCAAACTTTCAATATTGACGACCCAATATGGAATCCTAATTTTCATCGCTGTCCCCTCCCTACAATAACAATGCATTGAATTCAATAATACTATACTTTGACACTTAAGCTACAATATACGACTTTAACCTTTTAAGTGCCATCGGCGTATATAAACGTCTCGCTCAGCCAAAGTATTTATTGCCCCCGACGTATATATACGTCTCTCCAAAGTACGATCTTTTTTTGCGCACTGCCATTCATAAAATGATTCCGAAGCCTTTGGAATGCAATGAAAAGAGCTTGGCATTGTTTGCGAAGGATTGACTTAGTTCAGAGGATTTCCTTATATGAATTCCTTTTCTTTCCCCTCGCTCAATACATCTGTGGAAACCCCTGGGTTCCACCTTGGACACTAAGATTAATTTGAGACAAAGAATGATCAGACGTCATTTGTATAATAATAATTTAAATTTATTCACTTGGTTCAAATATCAAAAAATCTAATGACAAATAGTAAGCTATATGTCTACGTCAAAAAAGAATTTACCTTTCATATTAAATTAAATTCTGAACTAGGAAACTGCGCGCAATATCAAAAAGTTTACCGGAATAAGAGGACTAAGAAATACATGCAACTTGAATTATTAGCTTTCATTAATTTAAACTAATTTTATTAAACTAACGCTTGTGGTAAGCGGTATTAAACTAGAATACATCACCTGGTAGTACTTATATCTCTTCAGGTATATTAACCTCCTAAGGTTCCTTCGCTCAGTACTAACAGCAATGCTCCACTATCGTAATCCAATTGAATCTTGCAAATCACGTCGCTACTGCTGCTGGCTCAATAGCCTTCATCTCCGCTAACTTGCAACGCTCTCCTTAAATACCCTATCTACTTCACATATCCCATTTTCTCCTTTTAGAGTTGATTGGAAATATACGCGAATTTACAATCCCCAAAGACGCCTAAGAATATTCGTCACACATCCCATACGCACGCGCAGGTGGCATGGGGGAGCGTAACTTTTAATCAGCAATTAAGGAATTAATAACAAACAGCACAAATTATTAAGATAAGTGTTGATTTTTGTGTATAATTTGATGTATGACACGCCCATAGGGTCACTGGTGTTTATTAAAATTGTTCTTGATTTAGTTTTGTAAATTAATGATAAAATACAGCATGCAGTACTGATACATTTACGTACAAGTGTATTACATCAGTGTAAATGTATATTTTATTTTTACTATGCCAGAAAGTTTTAGTTTGCTTACTTTCAGTAAATTAATTTTTTTAAATAATCTTTTGTTTTCGACTTTTCAAAATGTACGTGCCTCCCTCGTAGAGTTATCACGCCCCCCTAGGGGGCGCACCCTACAGTTTGAGAAACGCTGGCATAGGTAGATTCGTATTAGTAATAATTTTTTCCTCCTTATTACCGTGATCCATTCTATTGATTTTGATTCTCACCTCTGCATCTGTATTCTGTGTGATTAAATGCTCTTCTTTCTCCACACAAACAAGTGGCATTCTTGCGCGTGACGTCAAACATGCAAGTACCGCCGCTGCTTGAACAATATCTGTACCTTCCATCCACACAGTCGTTGACGATATCACACCAGCGTCCACTCGTTCCTGGCAAGCACGCGCAGAAGTTGCCAGCTTCGTCTCGGTGGCACGTTCCCCCGTTCATGCAATCGTCGCACGTGTCTGAAAATAAATTATACTATTAGCGCGAGTTCTGGAAATGAATTGAACACCATTAAACGCTTGCGTGCAGTTAGAGAGTTTTACTATCTCTGTTTTTAAATGTTCTATTCGAAGATCTCAGCTCATAATTTACAGTCCATGGCTCGAGAGCTGGGGACCACTGATCTAGAGTATAAAGGTGTGTGTTCAAATTTCCTTTTCTGTTTTACGTCACCTTTTAACAGAACGACGACGTAAAACAGAAAAGAAAAGTGAACGCACCTTTATACTTTAGATCAGTGGTCCCCAGCTCTCGAGCCACGAACTGTTCCGGGCCATGGATCAAATGGCATCGGGCCTCCCAAGGAACATTAATCTATTTCCAGTTTATTTATTGTGGAGTATTTCTCTTGGTATGTACAACTACCGATAAAAATCACTTTATATTCCTTTTTTGTGTGTGTGGTGTAACTGTATTTCTTTCTGAAGGCATATTTAAATACAATTAAATTAAAATTAGTAAATCAAAACAATCCAAAATATAAACAATCAACGTCCCATCTTCAGCTGGCCGTGGTAAAATTATCAAACGTTCACCGGTCTATTGCGGTAAAAGGGTTGAGTAACACTGGTCATATCAGGTTATTTGCGTTCTACAGACTCATGTTAATTTATAATTTAATATCATGTTAAAGAAATTTCAGTTAGATGTAGTACTTATGTCTTTCAATTGTGTTACTGATGTGTGATGTTCTTTGCATTATATAGTCTGATGTCGATATAAACTGAACTGAAATGACGCCTTCTCTACTCTTTACCCGGGAACTTTCCTCCCTACTGAAGCTGACACAGAAAAAAGTCTGATAAAGGCTGTTCGCGCTTTGATTCGCGGTCTGTTTGTAGACAATAAACTTCAACGAAAGAAGTAGAATTATGGTATTAAAAGCTATCATGTTCATGATGTATAAAAGCAAAAATGGGTTGCAAAAGCTGTGTCCTTCACAGAAATTTAGATAGCCTTCGTGATATGGATGTTTTCTAAAGCACTTTCATTATAATATTGAAGTAATAATACGATGTAACCTTAGTGCAGTTTTCACCGATCGCAGGAAATCAACGAAACAAGATGTGAGTGAAACATTCACCAAATAAAATGGAAACTCTGAAAGTTTCCCTAGTGAGATGTGCAAGGTATGGCATACAGGCACTGAAGCAATACCTCTGAGAGAGCAGCGGCGACCAGCCCCCGCCGGTCGATATATGGAGGGTACAGAGAAAAGTTCAGCGCTTTCTGTGGCTTGCTAAATTCGAATCCGTTGCTAAAATGTAGCTTGAATATCACCACGTGTTCAACGAAGAGCCACCACAAAGGAATTAACATTAATTGGTGCGTTATGCACTTCAAGAAATCCAACTGAGTTTGTTGAACAGCCCCCGTTCTGGTAAGCCATCAGTAAGGGACAAGTTAGCAGAGGCTATGCGAGAGAGCTACCTAAAGAGCCATAAAAATGTGTGTGTACCTAAAGAGCCATAAAAATGTGTGTGTACACGACAATTATACCGAAGCAGTTCATAAAGTATTGAAAAAGCGTTTCTCGGATTACAAATTGCAGCTGTTCCACGTTATCGAACCGACGGATAAATCCAAACGGATTCACTGTTCTTACAGATATACTTCACGAGATCAACAAGGATGAACGACTTCTGAAGATACTTGAGGCGAAGCTCCCTGTCTGTGAACATGTTCATCCCATAATGTCCAAATATGGTGAGCTGAAAATCCTCGTACCTACGCTGAGTATGAAGGTAACATCCCTAATGGCCTGATGAATAATTAAGTGATAGTGTTATTTTCTTTGAGGAGCAGATTGTTACCTCAGACAACATGTGAAATGCAGTGTCACAATTTACAGAAGTTTTTTTTATTAGACTGCTCTCCTCCACACTATGTCAACATTGTTCTTGAGTTCGTGGATCTCAGAGATGAATAAGCAAAGTTTTTGTCAAGCTATAACCACCACGATTCCTCTATTTGAGCCCCATAGAATTTTACTTGTGGTGTTTTAGGAAATAACATGTGTAAAGTGAACGTATCAACAACAAACAGAAAATCCCAGACGTTACTCCCTCTATTTTACTAGATATCCTTAATAACGTAGGGGAAGAACTTGAGTATCATTTAGATGTGTAAAGGGCAACAAATATGGAGGTCGCATCGAATTTCACTGAACATTTACGAAACTTGGAGTTTTTCTATTATTTGAAGATTTCACATTTCTATCTGGTTTCATTTATTTTCTGTGACCGGTCAAAAGTACACTATATATCTTCACGGGCACACAATAATGATGAATAACAACAGAGCTCACTGATAAAAGATTTTCATTTTTATAGCTTGCATCAAGTCGTAAGTTCGATTCCAAATTCCACCAACAGTAGTGCTGAAAAATGATGGCGTCCACACATCATACTCATCTAAGTCAAACTTGGCGCAAAAATGAGGTATTCGCTTAAATGCCTTTCTTTTTTCTCGTGATTGGTGGATCAAATAGAATTTCAGTCTAACCACCATATTACGAACCTCTGTATTGCGAATTTTTCTATAGAGCGAACTTTTTCTGGAACGAAGAACATTTCAGGATTTTCTTCATACTATAACCTCCCTATAGCGAAGTGTATCTTCTATATAACGAACTTTTTTTTCTTGTGATTCACTTTTTTTTCTCCCTATTTTTAAAGTACTTCGGATGATGAAGTGAGATAAAATTACTAGAAATAATTTAACGTGGATTTCAATATTCAGGAAATACGCCTGAAGGTGTGTTTGGGGCAATGCAAAGATACGAAGCGTATTATGAGAGAAAACATTCTTTCAAACAGAAAATTCAAACAAAATTTTAATGGACTTTATCATTAATTAAAGGATACATCTGCTAATATTTGTTTAAAGTTACAAGTTATTAAAAAAATGTATGTTTAAAATTACGTAGGCTTTAAATTGGAAAATGTCCTTAAAATTCATTAATTTTAGTATAAAATTATTTTCTTAGTGCCGAAAATACAATGCATTTCTCGACATTCTTTTTTCTTGTTTTCCTTGCACTTTTTCTTTCTTTTTTTTGATGAGTAAGATATATACAATAAATAGATAATAATTTACAAAAAGGTGTGAATAATTACTTTTTATAATACTATGTAGTGTTTATGAGTTTAAAACTTGTTTTATATGGTTCATAAAGTATACTGAACGTTGAACTGCTAAATAACGAATTTTCCATATAACGAACTTTTTTTTGCGATTTAGCAAATTCGTTATACTGAGGTGCGACTGTACTAGATTTCCTTTCTTAGGCTTGACTTTTGCGTGATTTTTTCCACAGGTTGATTTAAAAATAATGGGGCCAATTTCAAGTATCATAAATTTTTATTTAATTAAGTTATTTTCAAGAAATTTTTAGTATGGTTTCTTTTAGCAAAGTACATTTTATACATACATGTTTAGGTCAAGCGAAAAGATCCTTTTCGAGCATCTTTCTAACTTCCTCTTAGATTACTTTTTGAAGTGTTTTTACTTTACGTCTATTTAATGGAGATTTTTTTAAAGCATCCCCATAAAAAAATAATCGCAAAGAGTACAATCAAGGTTTAATGATAACCATTTCTCAGGAGGAAAATATTTTATTTATTTTATCTCTCAACCATTTTATATTTGGTTTAGTAGTACGACTTGGGGAAGAATCTTGGTGAAAAACAAAGTTTTCTTGAGATTAAAGACGTTTACTTTCTTTGATCATAGGCTTTAAAACTTTATTTGGATAGTATTTAGCACCCATTTTAGCCTTTTGTTCAACAAATAATGGTTTTTTAAACCTTGAGAGGACATTGCCATCCATACCCTAACACCTGATTGGCAACTTGCCTTTTCAAAACTTTGTCTTTGTGTGACACTTTTCAAGTGAAACATATTGCATCTTCGCTTTGCCAGTTGTGGATGACCGATGAATACCTTAAGTTTCTTTGCTAAAGTTATTTGAGACAGGTTACGATAGTAAATCACAATAGGAAAATATCTTTTCTGATTTTTAAATGCTTTGTAACAAAATTTAAACCATCCTACAAAAGCTTTAAAATTTCGTTTCAGGTTTGAGAATTTAATTTCGGAGCTAAAATTTAAATAATTATATGTTTTTAAAATTGGTTACATTAATTTTGAATCAAGCTGTAATTGCAAAGAAAACTGATTACAATTCAAAGTTTATAATCTCTAAATTTCAATGCATTAAATGTCATGATGGAATTTACCAAGGGCAGGAAAACTTTTCCCGTTTGTAACAGAAAAATTGAGGCCCTTGTTGATATTGATTTTAAAAACCCTGCAGAGAATAACAGGAATTTTTGTAAGAGAAATTTCTAGGATTGATGGGAAGCTTTTATTTAGAATCGATTCAGATTCAATGTGACCTGCATGTATCGTATGTTAGTAAAAATATTTCATCACTTGTATAGTGTAATGTTCTACAAAAGATATAGTATCTGTTGAGACAAATATTATTCAACTCAACAAACAAAAATTTAATAAAATTATAGAACATTATATTTTGAAAATTAATCAATAAGCAAACAAAAATATTTTATAAAATTATAGAACATTATAATTTGAAAAATAATTAATTTTTAAAATGAATTTCATAATTTTTTAAATTTAGGCATTTATAATTTACTATATTTTGTATTTTATGTAAACTAACTGCATTTATAGTTATACTTGTAAATCGGGAAGCAATTTCTTTGTAACCTCCTTCAGTTTACCCGATTGGCAACTGGCAGTATTTTGGCATTCGACTAGTTGCAACGTTTTGATGTTAGCGCAGCTAAGCCTAATGTAATAAAAAGTGTTCTTCGAATTCTTAAAAGCATTTTTCTATTCTTTAACGCTATAAAACTAAACGTTCATAACATATTTATTTTTGAAGAACTATAAGTATCTTTAACAATTATCAAAGATGTATTCATTTAAATCTTTTTTTTATTCACTTAACAATACGTATCTTCAAAGGACAAATATTAGACGAAGCTATTGTGAAATACTTACCTCTGCATATATTTTTGGTGGGATGGAGTACCTTTCCTTCAGGGCATTCGCACGCAGCAGCTTTTTTGATGGCATTGAATACGCAGGAGCCGTTGCGGCCCCTGCAGTCCCTGTATTTTCCGATTTCGCAATCAGTGACAGTTTCGCACCTTTCACCACTCGTTCCCGACATGCAGTCACAGAACTTGCCTCTCTCATAATTCTCACATTGTCCTCCATTGGAACAGTCTGTATCAGCCTCGCACGTTTCTGAAAAATTTTATCAAAAACAGAGATGATTTCTTTTCCATAGTTATTATTCAACAATGGTGATAGACAAACACAAGAGTTAGTCGTGTACAAAAGCCGTTTCTGCGAGGCATAATGTGCAACCAATCGATGATTGGCTAAAACTATCGAACGTCTTTGCCCAATGGTGTTTGATTCCTTTATTTCTTGTTATGGGCTCTCCACAAAAAACTACCGATGAATTTGATTCCTTATTAGCATAGCACAGAGGAGAGATGGAACTTTTAAGAGGTGTTGGAAAGCTAAAATTTTATTTTTTTGTCAATTTGAGATTTGTACTTTTTCAAATTGTATAGATTTTAACCTTCCTAGAAATACCTTACTTTAACCTCTAGGGTAATTAGAAGCCCTTAAAACTTATTTTTAAATAATCGTTGAAACTGGGCTACGCCCATTTGAATGGCGAAAAATGTAAACAAAGTACTTCGGGTTTTTTTTAAAGTTTAACATTTAATATAAACCAAATTATGTATCTTTTATTGTATAAATTGAGCCTTTTATTTTTTATTTCCTAGTCAATTAGAAGTCTCACATTAAAATCAATTCGTTTCAAAATGTAAATTTTGATGTTCGATGTACTTTTTCTGAGAAACTACTGTTCACAGGTGTGTAAATTTTTTATGATATATTTATAATGATGGCTAATATATACTGAAATGAGCTTTTTGTAAAAAATTCAAAGATTCCTTTTAATAATTTTTTATGTGAAAAATGGGTCAAATTTTACTATGCTTGATAAAAGATTTTATAAATTATGTAAAAATTCAAAATAAGCTAAAAGTTCATTTCAGTATAATGAGAAAGGTGTTTTTCAATAGTATGAAAAACTTCAAGCATGTACATATAACAGATTTTGAGAAAAGGCTCATCGAAAACAACAATCAATTTAACATTGTCAGATAGAGAGACAGAGGTTTCTAATTCCCCTTAATTTTTAAGTAAGGTCAAGTAGCGAAAACAACACCTGAGCTGATACCACACTGTCCAAGCTTCCACACCACGCCAATGTAAAGACCTTGAGCTTCAACGTGCATCAACCCCCTCCCCTTCTTTACCGTCCATCTGCCTCTTTAGATGGCAAGTATTCAGTGGTACCAAGACTCAAACACTGACTCGGAAACTTAAAGAATGATTTCACTGGTACCCCGGGTTCGAGTGCTGATGCTGTGAAAATCCGCCATCTAGAGGTGCTGATGCACATAAAATCTTTCGAGATTTAAAATACTCACGTTGGCATGTATGGAAGTTTGGAGAGAGTGAGATTCCATGTCATTTGCGTCACTTGCCTGAGGTTCAAAACAACGAGGTCTGTCATCAACAGCAAAGTTCGAGGTTAATAAAAAATCAACTTATTCTAAACAGGAAAGCTTTTGGAAGTTCTTATTAAAATAATCATTCAAGATTCATTTTAGTGATTTGAATGAATTTCAATAAACTGATACAGACAATGGACTCAATTCACGACGTTCACATGATAAAGACAAACACGCGTTCTCTAAAGAATTCAAAACAGACATTAAACTAATTGTGAGATTTGTTCTATTTGTAAAACTTAGATAAATTTCCTTATTGGTTAAAGATGGTCAAATAACATATATAGAAAAAATTCTTCAAAAAGATTTTAAAAATTCTTATTTAATGCATTTATTTTTAAATAAAGTGCATTTTGTATACCTATGTGCGTTATTATTGTTGACAAATATGTACTTTTTAACAACACCCTTTTATAAACTTCAATTGTATGCAACGGAATCTTTTAATTCAATTTTTACCCATTTTACAAGGTCAGATTAATTCGAAAATTTGCTCACTTGTCGAAAACCGATGAGAATACAATAATTTTGTTCCATTGTCCTGATCAGGATCATCAGAATTAACGATTTCCCATTTTCAGATCCCGTCCCTCATTTGGAGAATCATTTCAGATCCCATTTCCAGATTTCACGACTAATTCCAGATTTGGTGACGAAAAGATTAAGTTACAATTTAGTTCGATTGACTATAAAAGGGCGTTTTTTAGTTTTTTTTAACTATAACTTATTTGGAAAAAACTTTTGCAAGGAGCAAAAGTTGGTAACAGAGAAGTGCATGAACTGATTGGCTGGAAACACATTATTGCTTTCATCGTGTGACTATGATTCCACATGAGCTTTTGAGCTGATTGACTGGAAACGCGTGGTTGTTATTGTCATATGATTATGACGTCACATGAAAAGTGTATGATCCATGTAGAAGTATACACTTTGCAGATGCTGTAAAACAGTAACAATCAAAGACAAACACCACGTGATGCAGACAATAGAATGCATGTCGCGAGACTATTCAGTCAAAATGCATGAATTTGCAGTGGAAAAGGTGTTTTGTGTTCTTGAATTTAGTCAATTTCATAGGAGTCACTTTTTTGGATATCTTAATTGTAGGAAGATTCGAACTGGGCGCCTTCCATTCCGAACGCCAGTACTTTATTGATCCCGCCAAAACGATCGCCTTCGCGTGATGTCAAGTACTGGTTTATATAGATACCTCTACACTACTTTCCTACCAATGAGTCGGTGGATAGGCCAACGATTTTTTGTTTTTCTTTTTGTTTTTGAGAGCGTGTTTTATTTTATTTACTTTATTTTTATTTATGTATTATTTTTTTCTTCTCTTTGTAAGTGGTTGTTCTCTCTCGTGTTCTTTTCTCGTGTTCTCTTCTCGTGGTTCTCTTCTCGTATATTTTAACTCAGCAGATCTGAGGTGAGAAAACACACAATACGTATTAACAAAAGGTGAAAATTTGTCAAATAGGATGATAAGGTGGGTTCTAAAATTAGCGGAATTTAATACTGAATAGGAACACCATCTGGAACTCAGAATGCGGTGGTTGACTTTTTATCGAGGAAACCGGTGGAAAGTATAATAGGAGAGAAAGTTAATTGTGCAATAATCAGGGATTTGGTACTTTAGTTGAGAGAACAGTTAATCGAAGAGCAAAGAAAGGACCCCCGGAATTAAGTCATATCTATAGATATCTGGAACACCCAGAAGATAACTCGGTTAATGCGACAATATGTGAGAACTGGTCTCGCGATTTTAGGATGACTGAAGGCTTGTTAATTTATCCGAAATACGCAACGACGCTAGGTGAAATGCGAATGAAATAATGAGAGAATTTCACGACAAGCCCATAGCAGGTCATTTAGGACGCTTTAAAACTTACCATAAAACTAGCTGGTATACCCGTTCTTCGCACGGGTGAACTGAAAAATTAAACAACACAGATTGGAGGATAAAGTAGTTTTTAATGAGTTAATTTTACGTAAATTGCAAACTAAAAAAAAAGAAGCTTTTTTCATATCTCAGCTAAACAAAAAAAAGAAAGGAAAAAAAACACCTTTGTTAAATTTTAAGCATGTAGCTGATAAAAAGGATTTTTTTTTTATTTATAATTCACCGTAACACTCTTGAGGGTCGATTTTTGAAAATACCTCTCCCTGCTCAGCAAAAGTAACACATTGTTGAAAGTTTTGTGTAATGAATGCTTAAAATCGTGTCGCTAATTTATATCTGAAAGTGTAATACATTATTACTTTCTATTGTAATTATTTTATGTTAAAATTGTAATATTCGCAAGCAACGCCATTTCTTAAATTATAATAGAGATTTAATGAAAAACAGCGAAATGTTAACGATAGAGTCAAGTTGGCAAATGTCTAGCTACTTTCATAGCTCGAGCTGTATTAGAGCTTTGTAAGACCCGCCGTGTAGGGAAGCGATGCACGTTAATGCTTTATCTACCACATTATGATTTACTGCAGTTTTTTCAGGCAATTTTTTTTTTTTTTTTTTTTTTTTTTTGGATCACTACATTGAAAATTACGGGATATACATAAACGAAATACTCCACTTTAGGAAATTTAATCCGTTAGAGATAATAAATTAATCAAAGATATTCCACTGTAAAATTTATATACACCGTTCACTTAAAATAAATAGTCAAATCGCTTTCTAAGGTCTTCATTAACATACAAAAACATAAGACACTTAATTTTGACATAAACTATTTTTCGGGACAAAAATAATAATCTTTGCAATCCGCTGAAAACGCATATCTGCTGCAAAACTGTTCACCTTCCCCGCTAAAATACTCATCATAGAACCCGTACTGCCATATATCTTGGCGCTTCCGTTATAGCCGATTTGACTGCGTCAAAGGCCTTCCTGCCTCTACTGACTCTAACAAAACTTTTTTAAAAATTCTTCAAATTATATAGGGGCTCGCCAGATCAGCATAATTCTTAATAAGCTTCAGTACCACTGGAACATTCTAAGAATTTGGATAGCCTTCTTTAGAATTGAACAGTGGGGTTTCATCTCACTGTAGCTCGAACCTTTGTCTCGTTCGTTGTAATTCCATTCTTACTAGTTATCAAACCTAAATATTTCAATTTATCACAACCAAATTTAAACTTTTGCTTATTCAATGTGAATCCTGCTTCCTGTAATAATCTAAAAACCTCTCTTAAATGTTCGGCATGGTGAGTGAACGTTTGGAGACGATATGATAACGTCATTCATATAAACATTAAAAACATCCTATCACCGGTTTTCAAAATAATGTCTATCACCTTCTGAAAGTTGGGAGCCGCCCCTGACATCCCGAACGGCAAACGCCGGAATGTGTACGTACCATTCCTCCTTAAGAAGGCCCCGTCTTAACTGTATCACTGGGATTTACCACGAGTTGAAAGTACCCCAACCTCAGGTTCAGGGACGACATAATGGTCGTATGGGGATATTCGTTATCAAATCATCCATTAAAGGTAAGGGATATCATGGGTGTTTTGTAACAGCATTCAGCTTTCTGTAGCTTTCGGCTAATCAATACACTTCCGGATATATATATATTATCCGGTGATAACAAATTATTTTTTCTACATACACAACCGGTGACGCGTACGGAAACTAAATCGGTATTATGGACCCCTCTTTCAACATTTTCTCTACATTAGTCTAAAATGCTTTGCTTAACTATATCATAACGATATGGCCTAGAAACAACTGGTGGCTTATCCCCGTATCAATCTCATGATACAAAATATCCATGAAGCCTGGTTGGTCTGAAACGATCCTTTAAAACTATCAAATAAATCCTGCAACTCCTTTTTCTGACTTTCTTCCAACCCTGTTTTTTAAGATCTATTTCCACATTTCCTTCCTCAATCGTTGTAACAATTTTTCTCTGAATCCGGGATTGCCAACGGTTCCGATCAAAATTCTAAAACAATTTTCGATCCACTAATGAAGTCAACACCGAGAATACATGGGTATTCTAAATCTGCCAACACGTGAAACATCCAAGGTTTCACAAATTCTCTGATCCACACATTAAATTTAATTATAGCAACGATCCAACGTGTAGCTCTCTGTGCCGTGATCACTTGAGCACGTGGTTTTTTCATTTGCTTATAAAAAATTTATTTCCTATAGATATCCTCGGATATAAATGATTTCTCCGCACTTGTATCCCATAAAGATTTCGTAAAAGTTTCATCTAACAAAATGGGAGCATATGGAAGTTCCACTTGAGACATGTATACAGAAGATAATTTAATTGGTACCTCTTTTACCAACTGCGACTGATCATTTTGATCATCTCTAACCTTCAAAACATTTCATCGACCCCTTGCCTTTGATTACCTCTACTAAAATTTGTACTCGAACCCCTATTTCTACGGTCCCCTCGACTAAAATTTTCAATTTGAACTCTATTCCCCGACTGGTATCCACTATCAAATCTTCCATAATCCCTAGTCGCCAAAAGCCCTCGTGTAGCTGAACAGTGCGACGTTAATATTCAATCAATCAATCAATCCATAATCCCTATTCAGTCCATTCCTGCTTTCGTACCACTGATTTTTTTGACTACCAGACTCCTAATTACCCCTATAATTATTTCTGCCATTACTCGGTCTATGTAAACCTTCCGAATTTCTCCCATTCCTGTCTATCGTCATGATTAGACCTCCTACTCTCATTCCAACCTCGTCGTTCAGCATTACCACTATTCCTCGAACCCTACATTTTTTGCACGAATATGTTTCTTCGAATTTCGCTAATACCTCTAACAACTGAGCTGTTGTTCTAGAGTTCCTAACATATACGTAATGTTGAACCTGTGCTTCAAAGCGAACAAAAAACATGGTCCACTAAAGCTTCTGCGGGCGTACTAAGTCCCAGTTTTTTATGTACTTTTAGTTGATCATAAATAAAATCCGTCGGATCCTGTTCTGTTGGGACGCATAAAACTGACTTTCTAAATCCTTTCTATCACGGACAACGGGGAAAGTTTTTGTCAATGCCACCTTCAATTGTGCGAAGTCTGTGGCTGTATTTTGCACTAATAGCGCCCCAAATATTTCCTACCAGTCGCGAGTCCTTCCAAGGAGATGACCTTTCAAATACGCACATGATAAATCACTGGGTGTCTCTGTTAGTTTAATCTGATTCCCTCAATAAAATCCTCCTTATTCTCGGACCCAGAAATATATACCTCCTGCACACCTCCTAACCCTGCTGCACCTCCTACCTCGGCGTGAGGGAAATTAAACCGGATGGGTGCCATTGTAAGGTAATTTGCCCGTGGGTGATGCCTTACTTCTAAGTTATCTTCGTGATCTAGGGATGTGGGAGTGAATAAAGAACCAGGCGTTGCCTTGATCTTAAAATGTCTTTATTAAGATCTTAACTTAAACACTAACAATGATAATATTTATATTTTAACTTAGCGTAACACAATACGTATTACCAAATAAGCGCCACTTTAATCACTATATTCCCGCCTAATCCTAATCTCAACTTATACACAGTTCCTAATAGATAACAGAATTATCTTACCTTAATCTCTTGGTTAATAAAAATCCTCTCGGATCCTAAATATCTTTTCTTGATCTCGCGTGGAATAGTATCCACCTTGACGTGATCGTTCTGTCACGGATAGCTTCACACTACAATAACAGCTTACTTATCTGGCTTCAGTTCACGTGCTTAAGCTCAGACTAGCATAATCACTTCTCAATAGGTCATCCGCTTACGTTAAACTTATGCTATTTAAAAGGTTCCAAATTTGCATACTCACGCTTTGCTTTTGAATTTGGTTGAGAAGAAGTTGCCTTTTTCGGCCCTAAAGAACCCAAGAGGAGTTTTTAGTAGAAAACGCGATGAGCCCCCGTCACATCTTTTTTATTTATTATATATTTTATTTATTTTTTCTGGCGGTAGATGGCTCCAGGACAGTTCAGAAACTTGCGTTTTCTTACTCATCAATGTAGGAGGATTCGAACCGGGCACCTTCCGTTCCGAACGCCAGTACTTTATCGAACACGCCAAAACGATCGTCCTCGCGTGATGTCTAGTACTGGTTTATATAGATACCACTGCAAACTCTTATCTCTCACAGTTGCAGGATGACAATGTCAGTTTAATTCTCCGATTGGATGCTCCACCATTACACTGGTCTGTAGATGCAGGATGATTACCTTGAATATCTCCTTCAACGATGCATTGGACAAGTCGCAAACTGCAACATGCCGCTTATCCAATGGCCATCTAGAATTCCTCTCTTAACACTTTGTGATTTCTTTCTGCGGGGTACGTAAAAGACAAAGTATTTCTCCCTCCCATTCTTGTTGTTCTTGCAGAGTTGAAGCAGCGCATCACAATCGTTATAGATAGACTGGGTTCCGATACCTTAACTCGCGTTCGGCAGAAAGGGATTACCTGATCAATGTGTGTCGTGGGACGAAGGGTTCATACATGGAGCATCTGTGACGGTCTCTAACAAAACTTTAAATAATCCCCTACTATTCTGTTACAAGTAACATGTAATATCTTAAATTGTTATTAATTTATAGTGCATTGAACCTTTATGAATCCCCCTGTACTTGTGAAACACTTAAATGGTTCCAGACATCGATTACTCAAACAAAAGTTATATAAGAATAAAAACAGATCTAGAATTTATAAGTGTTCTTAAGATATTAAAAGTTTAACAAAACAATTTTTATTAATTCTTAACTTGAGAGGTAAAAACCACAGCATGAGATAAAGGTAGTACATCTGAAAGCCTATGAAATTAAAATGTGTTACTTTAGTGGAATTGGACGCCATCAAATTTAAATCTATATCAGCTAAAATGGCGGTCGGAGACATTTTCACTGAAGAAAATCATAATCTATTCTCTATTGGGTCCAAAAAGCGCTCTCATAAAAAATCTAAGAAAAGTAATAAATCTTTTTTTTTTTTTTTTCATTTTATTTGTGTAAACAATTGCGGGAAATGAAAGTGAAGTTGTGTTCAAAAGAGAAGAATACATTTAGATCACAATAAAATACCGTACTAAATATAAATTTAAAAATTAAATGTGATAACTTCAGAATAAGATGATAAATTCTTGAAAATTCCTGTATGAAATGATATTAATAAAAGGAAGAATTGTGGTGTCGTAGCGACAGATATGGGAGAAGCCCAGACACAAAATTTGGCCGGCTGAAGCAAGATGATGTCCGCCCAAAGGATTTTTAAATCAATGGGGAATTATATTTTCGATAATACCTTGCCACCTAATGCTCGATAGAAACGAGATGCCAAAGGATTCAGGCTTCCTTTGAGTAGACTGGTTTTCCTTTTAAGCGCGTAAATTATTTTTTTCAAAATTTTTAAAACACAAAAAGGGTAGTTTTTTTTTAATTTTTAATCGTACCATTCAGAAATTGTGTTTTTTTAAGAAAGAACAGAAAATAATACCTTTTAGGAAGAAAAAAATTTTATGTGTAATTTTTTAACTACACAATACAAATATAAGTACGTTACCAGTAATACTCTCCAACTCTGTCTTGAAATATTAAAAAAATTGTCCTATTTTATTAAAGTTGATTTACACGAAATTCTTCTTAATCAAGCCTTTCAAATAGCGTCACGGATTTATTTCGTTGCTGCCGATGTCCTCTGTCGCGATGCTCCACCTGCGGCCCGCCGAGTCTTTGTGAGACATTCACTTGTTTAAGAAGAATGCATTAAAAGTTGGGTGGGAAATTCCTTGTTAAAAAATCAATTTTGATGTCGTACGGGGGCGAATTGATATTCTTTTTCTCTTTGTTACTGTTAGTGGTAACAGACTACAGTGTAGCGTAGCTACAATTTTATGTGCGTTGAACTAATTTTTATTACCTTTCGTAACTTGCAAGCGAAAAATATTCCAAGAAAATAGATTGTTTAAAGACGATTGGGGGAGGTTGACTATTTTGTAGTGAAAAACAAACATGAATCAATAATTGTTCGATTTGCCACGAAAGTGCTATACTTAAAAAATACGAATAAAGAGGAATCATTCAATGACACTTTTCTTTCAAAAGGTAATAGATAGGCTTTCTTGACCAATCTTTGCAACAGCAACAATGTGCTTTGTCAGTGGTAATGTCACAGCAATAACAAAGACATCGTAAGAAGTTTGTCACATTATTCACATTATCATACGAAACTGTTTGCTGAGAGATATGGAGAAATTGTGAAGAAGTGTTTCTTAAATGCTTTTAATATTTAGTGTTAGTGACAAAAATAAAAAATATATATAAAAAAGCAAAAAAGAAGTAACGATATTTTGATTAATTTCCCACATTTTAAATTTCCAAAGTTATCTTGGTCTTACAGCATTTCTCCTTAACCCCCTCCCCACTTATCCTCATGTTGTGGCCTGCGTGAAATAGCTGACATATGTATGTGGCCCAGCAGAAAAAAAGGTTGAGTACCCCTGGACTAGATGCACACCTGTCGTTAACCGTTACTTTGAGCACCATGCAGGTGACAGTACGATTTGGCACGGTTCCACCCCTATTTCGAGTGACAATACCTTAGGGATAGTCAGGAACCACCTTTCTTCCCTTTCACCCAACTTCAAGAGAGGATTATTACTTATTTAGAGTAACCCCATGCCACAAAGGCACTAAACATTTACAAACATCCGTGTCTTCTCTGGGATTTGAACTTAGGCCCAACAGTCAGCGTCACTAACCACTATACCGGATGGACCACTGCTCTGTATATTCTTTTGCTTGATAAATAATAATCTTTTTATCATGAATGGTATAGGAAATAACTAATTACCTGCACATATTCCATCTCTTTCTGCATAATTTGCTTCACAGATACAAACTTTGCTCCCTTGTTGAAATTCACAGATTCCTTGCGCACCACAATCACATTCTGGAGGAGGGAAAACACAAGAAACACGCATTAAAAAAGTAGCAGGCCTTATTGTGTTTTTACGTGGTTACGTTATACACGATTCACTTTTTACTCTAGTCTTTTTATTCATTCATTTTTAACTCAATCTATCATGTTTCAAATAATTATTTTTCCATGCTACATTTCTTTTTATTTCCAAAATCCCTTCTCACAATTTCCCACTTTGTCAATAACATTTTGGATTTCAGGGATCCTTTTACATGTTGTATTTCCCCAATCATAACCCCCAAGTGTCTATGTTTCGAAGGAGAAAAAAGTTAAAAGCCTCTTTTTGATATCTCAAGAAAAGAAAATATTCAAGCTCACACACACATAGAAATGTATTAATTTTAACGGATACCAATCAATGGCCCCGAACTATGCGTGATGTATTTTAATATAAATGGTATTATAATTTATGTATTCTGCAACTGATATCACTGTGATACATCCTCCTTAACTTCTGTAATTCTCATGCCAACCGACTGATAAAAATAATGTATAATTCTATTTAAGTCTGATGTCAACAACTGAAAGAATAATGCACATAAAAACTTTAATCGTATGACAGAATTATCTTCAAGAACCGAATAAATCCAATGTACTCGAGAATAAAATACACAAGATGATTATAATTAAGGTTCCTCTTTCAAAACGTTGTAAAACGGGCTACAAATTCGAACTTAATGTACTTGAAAAAAGAGAGAGGGAGGGAAGGGTATGGCAAAAGAAAAAAAGTTCCGAAGTGTACCAACAGATTGAGTTATGAGCGACAAAACGAAAGTGGAATCGGCTACAAGAGGCATTTTGAATCGAAATTCTATGGCTTTGCCATGAGTTTCAAATTAAACCCACTGCATTGTTCAATGGGCAGTATTGTTTAAGGTTTTTGACGAAAAAAATAACTTCCAAGTCATTCAACTGTTGCTGTTCTGTTAATAAAAAGCCCATCCCCCCATCCCACATTGGATGTTAAAAATTGTTTAATTAATATTATCATTGGACCCAAAACTGCATAAGAAACCACAATAAAAACGCCGAAGAACGCCATACTATTTTCTCTTTCTTCAAGTTTGAAGTCATTCTGGACATTCAATAGCATTTTAACACTTTATCTACTGCATTATGATTGACTGTAGTTTTTTTTCATCCAATATTTTTTTTGAATCACTACGTTGAAAATTAAGAGATATACATAAACAAAATGCTCAACTTTGGTAAATTTAATCCGTTAGAGCTTAATTTATTAATAAAAGATATTCAACTATAAAATTAATTACATGCATTGTTTACTTAAAATAAAGAGTCAAATCATTTTCTAAGGTCTTCATTGACAGACAAAAAAATAAGACACTTACCTTTTGACATTAACTATTTTTTCGGAACAAAAACTGCAATCTTCGCAATCCACTGAAAACGCAATTTCCGATATAAAACTATTCGCCTTCCCCGCTAAAATACTCATCATAGAACCCGTGCTGCTATATACGAGGGGGGATTCTCAGAAGTTTCCTATCTAACAAACACAAACATACAAGACATTTTTTCTGACTTCTCCCAGCGATGCTTCCATCTCTGTGACCCGTCCAAATAGTACTCGGCGTTTTTCTCTGCAAAATAATTGTTCACGAAGGTGATTACCTCCATTTGACGAAACTCTCTGTCTTCCGAGCGCAATTTTTAGATGAGGGAACAAAAAGAAGTCACTTGGCGTTAGATATGGTGAGTAAGGTGGATGGTCTAGCAGTTCAAATCGTAATTCGTGGATTTTCGCCGTGGCAACTGCTGAGGTATGAGACAGTACGTTGTCATAGTGGAACAGGGTTTTCTTTTTCTGTAAATGTGGTTGTTTTTCCGCAAGTTCCGTCTTCAGCTTGTCAAGTAATGATGCATAATATGTTCCAGTAATGTGTTTCCCTTTTTGAAGATAATCGATAAAAATAACTTCATGACTATCCTAAAAACAGTCGCCTTTACTTTCCATTACTTTCTGCTTCTTTTTTTTGGAGCCGGTTTCCTCTTTGCAGTCCACTGTTTGGACTGTACTTTTGTTTCGGACGTATAATGGTGTATCCAAGTTTCATCTACAGTAATTAATAGGTGCCAAAACTCTGATTTATTGCGCCTAAGCTGCACCAACAGAGCGCTGAAAGTGTTCATTCGAACACGTTTTTGGTCTAACGTGAGCAAACGTGCGGACAGCTATCTCGTGCCTAAATTTTGATTTAATATGTGACAAACACGTTCTTTTGGCATGTTCATAACCTCTGTTATCTCTCTTACTTTGATTTGGCGATTGTCTAGCACCATTTGGTGAACTTCGGCATTGTTTTCGTCTGTAGTTGCTGCATTTGGACGTCCAGAACGTTCATCGTCTCCCAAGCTCATACGCCCACGTTTAAATTCAGCTACCCAAACTTTCACCGTGATAAATGATGGTGCACAGTCCACATACACAGAATCCAACTCATCTTTGATTTGCGTAGGCGTATTGCCTTTCAAAAACAAATATTTAATGACAGCTCGATACTCGATTTTGTCCATTTTTACAAAAGCACTGACATCAACTCACTCAAACGACTGTTACATAACGACTGCGCGTGCAAAATGGCTGAAAGTTTGATGAATAACTGCCAACAGATTAACAACGAAATTCACTAGCTTTTATTTGCAAGTCCTGATATCTTCAATTTGAGGTCGGAAGCTTTTCATATCACCCTTGTATCTTGGAAAGTGGATTTCAAAGAATATTCCTGCTAAGTATCGTCAAAGTATTCGTAAAAATAGTTATTCTATGTAAATTTTAAAGTGAGTGGTACTTATAAGTACCGTTGGTAGATAAAGGGTTAAAAATGGAACTTTATTATCACCTTGTATTGTATTAATTTCACTGTAATCATAAGTAACATAAATGTTTAATGTATCAGAAGTTAAAATAAAGTATAATAAAATACTTTTGACAAGTTTTTTTCACCGTTATACAGCTCATGACAATATGACTCCTTAAATAATTTCAAAAAGAATACGCGTAATAAACAGTGGCGTAACGGAGAATTTTAGCCTCCCTCCCCCTCGGACGATGCGGGGGTGTACGTTACGCCACTGGGAATAAATTCCTGGAAATCTCTTTCACTCTATCATTTATACGAATATGGTAAGAATAAGAGAAAAGGCGAAAAAAATGACCTGATCGTGCGAACAAAGTATTTATAATCGAATTGTAAAAACAGAAATAACAAGTATCTAACACTTTTGGTGGTTTACAAGTAATTCGGTCAACCTCTTTTCGACTAAAAGATTACCTAACAGGAAGATTAGGTAGTAAAGAGGAATGGAGTAGAATATTCTAGAAGACACAGCGAGATTCTTCTCATTGCATTTCCATGAAGATAATCCTTTTTTTAGTTGTTTTTGAAGAAATTGTTATTTCATTTAGAAGAATTCAAATTTTTTCTACAGTGTAGATATTTTTTTAAAAGCCAATACGATTTTCTGTCTTAAGCGATCAAGGCAGAATTGGTCATAACTACAGGGACTCATCCATAGAACAATGAAAGAATATTCCAGAATAATTACATTTATACATGGTCTTGTTCACTTTCTGAAAAGAAAGTGTGAAACATAATATACATTTCATTACCTGTACACTTTCCATTTAAATCTGCGAATTTGTCTGCACACTTACAAGTTCTACGACCATGTACAAACGCACAGTGTCCATTTTCTCCGCAATCGCATTCTGTAAAAACAATGAGATTAAACCAAATTTTTTAAAAAAATATATCAAAGCAATAAAAAGGTATTTTGAAGAAGTTGATGCTTCAAGAAAATGTTATTTTTATAAATAAAAACTTCTACATGTAAGCGTTTTCATAATTATTTGATATTTTTTGTCTAATTTGATGTTAATAATTACAAAACTCTCTACCGACTAGCTGCATGGGAATATTTATTTGATGTTTACATTCCCTTTAAAGTGACTGACTACATTCGAAACCATAATTTTTTAAAAGAGTATAAATAAATATATTTTTTTTATTTTAATATTTACTGCCAGAGAGAGAGAGAGAGATGAATATATATATATAAAATTGTTTAAAAGAATATTATTACAAAAAGAAAAAGTATTTAAATGATACTTAGGGCAAAAAATGGAAACAAAATAAAGCGTATTCAAAATATTCTCCTTTTTTTTGAAAAATGCTTTTATAATAGCATTTTACCTATATATACCTTAAAAATCTAGATAGAGCCTCAGCTACGATTTAAAATGTATTATTTAGGAGGTTTTTTTTCATGTTTTAGTACATCAGAGTAGAAAATTTAAACAAAAAGCACTGATTATTATTTTAATATACACTACTGACCACCGTAAATGCAACACCAAGAAAGACAAAAGATAGCGCAACAAAATTTATTTTGTAGATAACATGTTGACCAACTATCAAATGATTAAATTTATATTCTGTGAAGTGTGGTTCCTGCCAGAATCAGTAGCCAGAGTAGCCGCCATTGTTGGAGATCACCGATTCCACACGCCTCGGCATTGATTCAAAGAGACTTTGGATGTGTTCTTGGCGAACAGCAGACCAAGCAGCTTCCACACGTTGCCAAAGTTGATCTGGTGTGGCAGCTGGAGGTGTAATCTGAGTCAATCGTTGAGCAACCTTGGACCACATGTTTTCTATCGGCGAAAGATCCGGAGAGCGAGCCGGCCGGGAATCAACTCAATCTGGTGATTGACGAAGAACCTTTGGATAATGCGAGCCACGTGTGGTCCTTCATTATCCGGTTGAAATATGGCTGTGGCCAAGCCCTAAAGGTAAGGAAGGACAACTGGCTCCAACACCTCGGAGATGTAGTGCTGGCTGTACCGGCAATGCGTACTAGAGGAGTGCGAGAGTGATATCCAATACCGCCCCATACCATAATACGCGGTGCAGGACCAGTGTGGTGGTGCATAACGCAGCTGTTCAGCATCCTCTCACCACGGTGTCTCCAGACTCAAATTCGACCATCGTGGTGTTGCAGACAGATGCATGACTCATCAGTAAAGACCACTCCATTCCATTCTGCCACCCACATCTTTCTTTCATCGCATCATTGGCGGCGAAGATGTCTGTATTTCTGCGTTAAAGGTAAACCAAGCAATGGACGTCTTGCGATCAGACCACTCTGCTGTCGACGGCGTCGAATTGTACGCGCAGACACTGAATGATACGTTACAGACTCAATGTGCTGTGCTACGGTTCGTGATGTGACTGAGTGATCCGTCACTGCCATGCGCACAATTTGCCTCTCCTCCCTTGAAGTGGTGCACTGAGGTGGAGGCGATCGACCACGTCGGTCCGTCGTACCCTCCTGCATCCAACGGTCACATATCCGCATTACAGTTGTTTGGTTTCGTCCAACACGACTACCGATTTTTCTGAAAGATAATCCACAATATCTCGGTAGGCCACTATCCTTCCTCTGTCGAACTCGGATATTTGATCAAAAGCTGATTGCTGTTTTCTACGAGACATGACTGATCATTTTTTGAAAAAACCACAAGAAAAACACAATTGCCGAACTTGAAATCGTCGAAATCTCCAAGCCTTAAATAGCGCTTAGAGGTGGCGCCACAGGCGCGCGTGATGTGTGTCTGTGCTGAAATTCTAATCATTTGCTCTCATCTCACCTCCGCTAATGCATGTTCTAAATTTCATGTTATTTACATGCTTCCTTCAGGGTGTTGCATCTACGGTGGCCAGCAGTGTAATAATATGGAAATAACAGGAATTTCTTACAAATCTCATGGTTCAGGCTCAGTGCAGAAGACTCAACCATCTGAGCCGTTCTCTTTGATAGTGGTGTAAGTTCATTTTGTACACTACTGGCCTTTAAAATCGCTACACCAAGAAGGCGACGTGAAATTTAAACAACAGGAAGAAAGTGCTGTGATATGCAAATGATTATCTTTTCAGTGCATTCACACAAACCAGGCATCGGTAACTACACCTACAATGTGTTTAAAGGACGAAATTGTTCAGCCGGTTTCTCATACACAAATTGCATTTGAATGTTGTTGCCTGGCGAAAAGTTGTTGTGATGCCTCGTGTAAGAAGCAGAAATGCGTACCAGCACGTTTCTGACTTTGATAAAGGTTGAATTGTAGCGTACCGAGATTGCGGTTTATCGTATCGAAGTCTTGCTGCTCGCGTCGGTCCAGATCCAATGACTGTTAGCAGAATATAGAATCGATGGGTTCTTGACGGTAATACGGAACGACGAGCTGGATCTCAACGGCCCCCTATCACTAGCACCCGAAAAGATAGGCATGTTACCCGCAATGGTCTTAATGGATCGTGCAGCTACGCCACGAGCCCTGAGTCGAGAATTGGGGTCGTTTTCAAGACAACAAGTGTCTGCAGGAACAATTCGACGTCATTTGCAGCAGCATGGGCTCTCTTAACGCTGCATCACAGGCAGAAGCGTCTTCAGTAGTGTGATCTGCGACGAACCTGGTGCACGAATGGCGAGTCGTCAGTTTTCAGATTAATCCAGGCTCTGCTTACAGCATCAAGATGGTCGCATTCATGTTCGGTGACATCGTGGTGAACGCACATTGGCAGCGTGCATTCGTCATCGTCACACTGGCCCATCGCCTGACATGATGGTATTGAGTGCTATTGGATACACGTTTCGGTTACCTTTTGTTCTCATTGACGTCACTTTGAACAGTGTACGTTACATTTTTGGTGTGTTACGACCCGGGGCACTACGGTTTATTCTACCCCGGCGAAACCCTACGTTTCAGCAGATAATGCACAACCGCAAGTTGTCGGTATTGAACAGACATTTCTTGATACGGAAAATGTTCGGCTGTTTCCCTGGCCTTCACGTTCACCAGATCCCTCGCCAAAAGAATGTCAGGTCCATGGTTGCCGAGCGACTGGATCGTCACCATACGCCAGTCACTACGGTTGATGAGCTGTGGCGTCATGTTGAAGCTGCATGGCATCTATACCTGTACATGCCATCCAATCTCTGTTTGACTCAATGCCCAGACGTATAAGTGCTGTTATTACTGCATGAATGAGTGAATGAATATTTACGTCGCACTGTTCATCTGCACGAGGGCTTTTGGTGACGGACTGCGTAATTTTGAACCATGGTCAAGTGACATGGACGACACCTGAGTTGGCACCTCCTCTCCTAGCTACGGGAGGATGTCTGAGCTCTCGACAGATTTAACGTGCATAGATCCCCTACACAGCGGGTCTTTAGTAGTACTGGGCTCGAATTCGTAACAAGGCCAGCCACGATCCGATACCTTGACCACTCGGCTACCGCGGTCACATTACTGCCAGAGGTGGTTGTAATGGATACTGATTTCTCAGGATCTATGCACCCAAATTACTTGGAAATTAAATCACTTGTTATGTCCAGTATAATATATTTGTCCATTAAATATCCTTTTTTTATCTACATTTCTTCCTGGTGTAGTACTTTTAATGCCCAGTAGTGTATTATATGGAAATATTTAACACTTTCAAAGTAATTATATTTGTAAATACATTGACTACGTAAACTTAATTGAGAAAATACTGGTGAATTTTTGGGGGAACTATTCCTAGACAGAAAGCTCATAGCAGATTGCAATCAATGCTGTAATAACTAACTTTTTGTCAAAAATGGACTTACACCACTTTCAAAGAAAACGGCTTATAGACAAAGTGTTATTATGATGGGAGCATTTTTCATAAAAGGAGAATGTTTTGAAAATAGGACTTTCTTTATTCAATTTTTTTTCTTTTTTGCCAAAACATTGCACACATTTAAATCATTTTTCCTTCCAATAATATTCGTTATACAATTTTATATGTATGTTCAACTGACACTGAATATGAAAATATATATATATATATATATATATATATATAAACGCTTTTCCCAAAATCAAGGTTCCGAACGTAAGTCCGTCACCATTAAAAAGCTTCCCTTTTGCAGTAATTATAACATTATGCCGTGTATTGTATCTCAAAGTAACTATAATTACTGGTTGAATTTCTTTGTGCTGTAATTTTCATCAGTATAAAATAAAATATTTTTTTGAAGTGAATAGCATTTCTTTACACTTTTGTGGCATTTCTTGGTGCTGTTATAAGCCTAAAAAAACAGAAACGAAAAAAAGTGTATTTTTGTTAGATATTTTTATGTTATGAAAACAACTTCAGGACTGAGTAAATTTGTATTAAAAATAATCCACAGAGCTAATCTGGTTCTTATTAGCAATAAAGTGCGATTTAAAATTATCGTCTACCGACCTTTTTGTATCCTCTCTCCTGAGTGCATTCTCAATTCTATGCAATTATTCCTAATGTAATCGAGGAGAAATCGTATCAGCTGTCGTTAAGAACACTTCAAAAAACTGTTACTCTCTTTTATCTAAGAACAAGATTTTAGCTCATACAATCACCATACCCTTAAAATTATGTCATATACTAACAAACGCGCAGCTCTAATTATTTTTAATTATTTATCGTTTGATGAAAAAGTTATTATTTCTTTGTTTAATATTTAAAGTCGTCACCGTTATATGAAAAAGTTTTCTTAAAGTGTTTCATTTGTACTGGTTTCAAATCATTTGTAAAGGGCGTGGAACTATAAGAAATAGCTTTGTTCTATACAGAAATGTAGATAATATTTAAACCATCTTATATAATTTCGAGTCATTCTACACTGTATAACCCTTCTCACTCCTAGACTAATGTATTCAGTTTTATTCGAAGTAAGTACATGTCAATAATTGTAGGTTCCTGTAGAACTGAATTTTTCTAAGAAACTATTTACGAATACATCATTTATTTTTGTCAATATTAATATTTTCCTTTTCACTTTTTTTTCACTTTGGGTTCATTGTAAATTGAGTATCAAACTAAACCTGTGTCTTACCTTCACATTCTCCGTTGTTTTCTAAATATCCAATTTCACACAAGCAGGTTTTACTTCCTTCAGATACTTCGCATTTGCCGTTCTCTCCGCAATAACATTCTAGAAACGGTTGTATAGTGAATAAATGAAAGTAAATGCAGAAAAATGCATTTTTGGAAAATAAGGAATTAACATTTCCTCTAAAGGTAATTGCACGAATTTTACAGTATGTAAATAACACGATAACGCACTGATTAATAAACACACTGCTTGTGTTGACATATTCTTGAATATAATAACATAAGCAGCGTGTTTATAAAATTTGAGACTGGTCATAACTAAATTATAGTTTACTTTTTTTTTTAAACAAACAAAAAAAGAATTCTATAAAGCCTTCTATGCCGCAAAAACGAAATCCAGTTGAATCTAATAAACCTGAAGAGAAGAATCACGGAACAATAAAAAGAAGTATTTCTTTTATTCTCCAAAGTTGATGATAACATTTCACTTCCATTTGCGAAAAAACGAGTTTAAAAATTTTTACATTAACACATTAAAATTCGCGTACCAAATTTAACGAAGTGTAACGAAATTCCTTAAAACAATATCTGACTTATTCTGGAAGATTTTAAATTTGCGAGACAATTTCTAATGTTTTTTTACTGTGCATATTTTTAAATAAGAAATGATTTTTTGAATATTTTTATCAGAATCCAGTTGAGGCAACCTATAGCATACATGCAGCATCTGACACATGGTTCGATTCTAAGAGGCACCCCATGCCACTCAACAAGTTTGTCAATTTTCGAATGGATTGAAGTTTATATTTTTGAAGTGGAGCATATTGAACCAAAATTTTCAGAACTATGGAAAGAAAAGTTTACAGAATTACAAAAAAGTCTTGGATAACTGTTATGATAAATCTACAGCTATTTGAAATTGTTGGATGCCATTGTTTGAAGAAAATTGAAATATATTCTGCTTTCCCATTTCGATTCCACATATCTTGTTGGACTAATCTTTTTGCATATGAAAAATATTTTGTGTCTGCTCAGAAGTTGTTCAACAACTGAACATTCTGTATTGTGTCAAACTGAGCGTCACAAATTACACCCCCGATATTGCGTTATGAAATAGAGCTGAGGGACAAGATTCGCAATCACAATCAGTTGGTTATCAAAGTAATGGAAACCTCAGATTTATAAAGAATCCTTTATTAGTATGGTGTAGAACCACCTTTGGCATGTAATACAGCTTCGATTTGCCTAGGAATACATTCATACATGGGCTGAATAGTGTTTAGAGGAATAGTGTACCATTCTTCATGGAGATATTGGGAAAGTTCTGGGAGTGATGTCGTTAGAGAATATCGAGATTCCGTAATGAACACTCTAAAATAGACCATAATGGTTCAATTCTATTAACTGTGCAGGCCATAGTATATTATCCTAGTGTTCATCAAACCATGACTGGACAAGTCCGTGGCTTTGATAGGGGCCTTATCCTGCTGAAAAATTCCACCTCCTACAGGAAATAAAGTTTGTACCATGGGAAGTTAAAATTTCTGTGTGTACTTCTCCCCAATGATCCTTCATTTCAGGGTTACGATTGGTCCAGCAGAAAACAGCGACATCCTGGTAGATTCACTTCTGTGCTTGACTTTTAAGAGTAGACAATTAAAATCATATGCTTGTGCAGGTGTCCTCCAAAGGTGCACCCGTCCTTTTGTAGGGAAAGACGATTCGTCAGACCGTATTACTTTCTTCCACTTATGAATTGGCGAAGTTTTGTGAGGGATGATGTTTGGCATTAACATCTGTGACAAGTGGCTTGGGAGTTGCTGCTCTACCATAAATGTTCTGTTTATGAAAGTGCTTTGATAGACTGACGAATCGTCACTGACACTGGAAAATCCAGATGCTGATTGAACCATGTGATCATTTTTGCTGCAGTTGTTTGCTTTTTAGACTCTTCAATACCTGTCGGTCTCTTTCACGGAGCTTCTTTTTCCGTCCACGGTATTTCTTTGGAGATTTTGTCTTACCGTGCTGTGTATGCTGTCATGACTTTAGACACCGTGCCTTTAGAAACGCCCAAAAGTTGGGATGTTTCTGTCATACTTGCTCCAGCTAGACGGGCTCCAACGATTAGGCCTCTCTGAAAATCTCTGAGGTCTGACATTTTGCGCTTTTGAATCAAAGATTTAAAGAACTTCAATAAACCTACCACATACACCAGAATCTATGCATTTCTATTGATAAAAAAATGGGTTGCTATTATTATATTTTATAGCTTACGAAGTATATTAAAAATATCACTTTTATTCACAGTTGTTTCCATTATTTTGATAATCCCCTACATATATAGAGGGTGATTCTAAATTGTTTTTCCAATTAAGAAGGATGATAGTACCCATCCAGATGACCAGTAATAACGAATTAACATAGGGTCTCATTTCTTTCTGAAAGGTAGAAAACAGGAAAGAAAAAAGGGATCCGGCGAGATGAAGCAATACAAGTCATCATCTCTAACGTCATTTTGAAACCTGCCTACGTAGCATATCTCCTAAGACTATTAAGAATTTACCCCACGCAAATTTCCTCTGAAAGAAGCAGTATTTTGCTCTTAGTTAGTAACGAACAAAGGCAATCAGAGCAAATGTTGCCCTTAAAAAACGATACAGTATCGCTTCAACTATTATCTTGATAACACCGTCCGAAAATTTTCGTGAATTCTATGTCAGAGTACACGTACGAGTAACTGTCAGATATGCAACTGACAAATGGTGAAGTAAAAGGGAATGGATACCGAAGATCGTACAGCGGTTTTCAACTCGTCGTACTCCATGCCATCCTACCTTTTCCGATATTAATCGACGACTGTGAGAAACCGGTTCGTTTACTATCTTCTCAAAGCAGGACGTTTGCGAGATTCATGAACGCCAGAAACGGAAATGAGAGTTTTGACTAGTATATATATATCTCCTTTCACAAATATGTGAGCGGTGGCATACGAATATGGGTATTTCTCAGACAGTGGTGTGGCGTACTGTACATGAGGTACGCATAAACCCTTACCACGTGCAAGGAGCGCAATATTTGCCCACAGAATCCCCACCTGTAAGACTGTGCAGTGAATGCTGGGAATGAAGAATAACGATCGACGATTTCCTGCATTAGTATTATTTAGTGGATGAGTTAAAATGCAGCAGAGAAGGCATTTCAACATGAGAAATCAACAATTTTTGTCTGACAGCAATCAAAACTGCACTTTCTCTCGTAATCACTATCATAAATGTTCTGTGAACGTCTGAGAAAGTATCCATGGCGATTAGCTGGTAGGTCCTTACATTTTTCCAAAACCGTATAATCGGTGCATCATACCGTGTGTTATTGGAACAAGTACTTCCCAGTTTATTGCAGGTTGTTCTTCTCTCCATCGAGAGAGACATGGGGTTGATGCACGATGGAGTCACAGCACATTCCATCAGGGTCCGTAACTTCTTGAATGACACATAGCCTTCACGATGCATGGGACTTTGCCTCTCCTCGCCCACCGTACGTCAACCCACAGGACTTTTTTTTCGAAAGACACAGGAGATTTTCAGTGTACGAAACGCCTGTAGACTGAGCTGAAGATCTCATGGCGAGATTTGTTGCCATGAAAACAATTAGCGACACCAGGTGAGAGGGAGCATCAGTCGTTATTTCGCCGGTTTCACCTGTGCAACGACAAGCAGGGTCGGCATTCTGAACTGTTGCTATGACTTTTTCACTAATCAATAAATCTGATTGTACAACTTATGCATCGTTCATTCGCTTCCCCAAAATTGTGTTAGTCCTCTTTTCTGACTCTCAGAGTGGAATGCAGCTCAATGTGCCTTGCAATTATAGGTCATATGGTTAGGTATTATCACCCATCTTAAAATGTAAAAACAATTTAAAATCCTTCTATGTGTGTAATATATTAAAAGGGAATACTTATGTTTTATATTTCTTATTTTAATAAATATTTTTTAAAAGATTCATAATATATGTTGCAAACTCAGGTTCTGCACAAATCTTTGCAATGATTATTGGAACAAAAACTTTTTTGAAAGCACAGCATAGAAACACACACAAAATGTAAACAGTTTTAAGGAGAGAGATACATATAAACTCTAATTCTACATCCGACATCATTTTGTGACGTATTTCGGCGCGCATGACAACTCTTTCATCCTTACGTCATACCACGCGTGTGATCAGGGAAAGTTCAAGGATATAAATACATTTCACGTTTTTTTTATTTTTACGCTAGTAAATATCTTGATAAATGATGTAAAAATTAATGTATATAATATATAGAATCCTAAATCTATATTTCTGGCCTATTTTCTAAAGCGAGAATCGAATTGTTTCATAAATTTGTGAGAGGCTTGCACCTCTCTTTCGGGCACCCATATATGTGGAAGGTAGGGAAGAAACACTCGACATCATCCAAGTAATATATTTATTTATCACACAATGAAAAGACATACTTTCAACTAATAGCAGTAAGAGAATCTCTCAATACTAACCGCGAAAGTGAAACAACGACGGTAAAACACGAATGATTAGGAGACTATCAAACTTGTTCCTTAACTTAATAAAGGATCTAACTTATCATTCGATTTAATATGATATCAATTCAACCTCAGTGAACAATCATCACTTTAAAACTTCCTTCTAAAGATTTCTTAATCGCAATCATTCAAATATGATACCTTCGGTAGCAATCTCACCTGATTCGAGTATATCTTTTCTCCCACTCTCTGTTCAACCTGTAAAACCTCGACTATATATAGTAAGTTAATTTGAATATCACGATTTTCTTCATCCGAAGGGTTGGCCGTGAATAGCACGAGTTGATAGCCCAAAGATTTCCCACGAGGATTAATTGAAGGAACGCGTATAGATCCGTCACATATTTCCTACTTTATGGCACCTTCAATCTTATTTGGTGAATTGGTTTGGCTCCCCACAGCTACTAGGTTGCCCACCCCTGGCTTAGTTCCTCTTTTTTTTTTTTTTCATTGAAAATGATTTACTAACTTTTCCCACGACTAAAAATCAAATTCCCAAATATGCAATCGAGTTGAACTCTTTCACGACCCACGGAAACATTTCACAACAATTTTGGACTGACGGCTGTCGTACTTAATTATATATATAGTCTTATCTACAGAATATCAAAGTAGAATGTTTGCTGAACGCAATTAAGTAAGCGATAATTCGTAGAAAAAGAAGAGAAAAAAACTGGCGGCAGTGATAAAACATCTCGTGGACATTCCGTAGAATACACACACCTATCTCAGTTTATTGTATGATTAGTGGAGTACATAAGTATTGGGATCACCAAGAGATGGATCAACATTGAAAGTCTGCGCTTTCTCTCAGTTACGCTTCTTATAAACGCGCGCCTCTCTCTTGGAAGTTTCCTTTGCAGGCAGTAATATGGTACTCCGTGGTAAATATAATTTGGAGCAACGGTAAAGTATGTCAGTTCAAATCATTCGATTCGTTTTGAGGGGGAAAAATGGTAGGTGACACAACAGTAATTAGTTTTTATTTATCTGCACATTCATGAAGAAAAATGAAATGCATAAATATAAAAGGAACATGTAGTAATTAGGGATTGTGCAATATCGGACCAAAAGTTCAACACCGGTATTGGGTATTTTTAGGTCTTGATACTGGTTTTAATACCGGTAGTAGAAATTTTAGAAAAAGAAAGAAAGCACAGGTGTTTCTTTGTTTTATTTGCAGTTTTATGAGATTGTAAGTATCACAAAAAATAATTTGTTACTTATAAATTATAAGCGGTACATAAAAAATCACAAAAAAGTAAAGGAACATCTTATTTATTTAAATGATAAAAAAAAGGATAAAAATCACTATATTCAGTCTGTGGTGCTATTACAAATTTTTGAAATGTTATCTTAAAAAACATATGTTTAATGCATCCATTGTACTGTCATTAAGCCTGGGACGTCATATTGTGCAAAAATTACCAGCTGTCGAAAACGCTCTTTCGACATCTACATTAGTTGGTGGTACTGTTAGCGATGCGTGATATACGTTTAAAATGTGCGATATTCTCCCATAAATAATGAAACCAAACTGAAGTATGATCAACTGATTATTTGTGTTCTTTAAAGTTATTCTTATTCATTAATATGAGTTTTTTTATGAGTATATATATATATAATGAATCTGAGAAACATTTTGAACTCTAAAGTATGATATACACATACAAATGTGAATAACAAACTCACCGAATAGTAATATCGAAATATTACACAGTTTTTTCACAACTACAATTTAATTGTCACAGATACGAATATCGTACTACGAATCCTACGCGTGTGCACTATCGCCCTGAGTTGTAGTAGTATAATTTTGGCCTACCCCCTTGAATGATTCACATATTTTATCCCTTCTCTTGATTGTACGATGCAACTTTATATTCACAGTCTAATTTCACCCGTTAGGGAGACATAAAAACAAAAACGTATATTATTTTACTATGTTAGCGATCTCTAAACATAGAGTGGAGATAATTTTAAAAATTTCTAGTCAATACCGAAAAACCGGTACTACAAAATTGTGAATACCGGTACTACAAAATTGCCCAAATGGCTCAAAATACCGGTATTGCAATCCCTACTAGTAATCTAAGAATATGAAATTGTTGTTTTACCTATACAACTTCCATCAGCTTCTTGGAAGTTTTTTTCACATTCACACGTTTTTTTGGAGCTCTTAAAGCTGCAGCGTCCATGGTTTCCACAATCGCATTCTATAATTGAAAGTGACTACTTTAAAAATAAAATTCTTCAAAACGTAGTAGAATTTTATTTATGGAAGTCTTATACAGGAATACGTCCCTTAACACTGCTAACTGGTTCCTCAGAAATATACCACTTTATATAAATGAATCTGTACTATTTCTCTATAAGACAATAAGCCGATCAAATTTTGTAAAAACAAAAAATAATTATGCACCTTCAATTATAATGAAAAGTAAAAATAACGGAGCACTTCTACGACTTAATGTTTACAAATGATTAATGACTTAATGTTTGTTTTAAGCAATTATATTTTACACCATTCCCTACATCTGCCAATTCTCTCACAAAAAAATAAATAAATTATAGTTTAAAAGAAACTAAAAAATACGCTTTTATAGTTAATCGAAATAAAAAGGAAAAAATAATTCTTAATAGAAGAATAAAACGATTAACGAGAAAATTAATGCCATTGCGGTCAAAGCGTTGGGTGTTCACTATCATTTGCTATAACTAGTTCTATTTCAAACCGCAGAGTTAGTGTAAAAATGTATTACAAAGCACCCCTCGTTTTGACCACAATGACATTAATTTTTTCGTTCATCATTTGATTCTTATGTTATCAATTATGTTTTACTTTAAAAGTCGATCTACAATAAAAGCGTTTTTAAACTGTCCTTCATTCAGTGACGAATTGATCTTAAATGCGTCCCTCTTTTCAGAATCCGATGAGTGCGTGGATAGGGTTGCAAAGTGTAGGATCAACCAACTGAAGGAAATCTGGAAGAGCTAAGTTTAAAATATTTCATGCGAAAGAAGGTCAATGATAGTTTTCACGAAAAAGAGCTCAATATTCTCTCTGACAATAGACATAAAAGTACACGTTTGAAATCGAAAAGTTAAAGAGAAATTATTTAATCCGGTGACCTCTGAATCAATTCTCAGCTGTTTAATTAAAATGAAGCAATGAATGATGTTACTTTCCACGCAGATGCGACACGAGAATTTAGAAAAACAGACTTTATGCCTGGGTTTCAAGCAAATAGAACATAAGTTATTTTTTCCACATGCTCAAGTATTTTTTTTTAATTTCCGTTTTTAGAAAAACTGGGAAGGTGTTTATATTATGGTAAGAAATTGCTGACGCATTTTTCTCCCCTTCTTCACATAAAGAACACTTTTTTGTTTGATGTATTTGTATTAACCGTGAGCATTTTCGCCTTAGGGTTGAAACTGAATCTTTTAGTCGCCAAACCTGGAAATGGGATCTAAAATTAGTCTCCAAATCTAGAAATGGAAAATCGTTAATTCTAATGATCTGATGATCCTGATCAGAACAAAGGAATAAAATTATTAAATTATTGAACCGTCATCGGTTCTTGACAAGTGAGCAAAATTTTGAAGGGGTGGATTCGAAGTGGACCTTTAAAAGTGGTTAAAAATGGAGTTGAAAGATTTCGGGATATACAAGTGAAGCTAATAAAAGCGTGTTAAAATTCCAAAGCATACTCCATTATCAGTTTTGTATCCTTTGTGACAATCGCATTTTTTCTCTCCACCAACGAAAGAAAAGAGGCCCTAGAACCACAGTCACATTCTGGGAAGAACAATATTACCCAATCACTTTCAGATTTTGACACATCATTCACCATTTAATACTAATACCTATTTTATATTTCAATACCTGCATTATAAAATATAGAAATATCGCTCGATACCTTTACATATTCCATCCTCCGCTTCGTATCCTTTACTACAATGACACTTTTTCTCTCCACGAACGAAGGAGCAAACTCCGTTTTCTCCACAGGAACATTCTGGAAAATCATATTCGAGCATTGATATTCATACGAAGTGATTCTCAACACTTTTTTTAACAATTTTTAAAATTTGGCGCTACACTAACAATAAAATAAAATTTAAAAATTTTTACTTATCTGTAATACATGATGTATAAAATAGTTTATATTAATAATTTTCAAAATTAAATGAAATAATATGCACGATAAAATGTTTATTGAGTATAATTAATTACAATTAATTATAAGAATACATTTAATGCAAAATTTCAGCGGTATGATTTTTGATCTTTTCGTTTACATTGGTTCGTATAAATGATAATGTGTCACTCTCATTTTGTAATCTACACATTTAAAAGTTTCGATTTTTTTTTAATATTTGTGAATACCGAAAATCCAAATTCACGCTAATTAGATGTAAAAAATTGTAACAACATTTGGAAAACCGTTTTGGCTATTATGAGATAATCGCCTCTAGTTTTAATTCAGAATGAATCAATCGACTCTTCCGAATATTTTGAAATTAAATATCGATTATTACACACAGAGCTAAATTAGTTGTGTTCCTCTTCATTCATATTAAAAGGGGTTACAGGGGTGTTAATTTTGTTTCGAGGGGTGAAAATATAAACAATTTTCAACCAGGTATAATTCTTTTAAATTTAAATTAAATAATTCAAATCTTTTACGCATTATTTACAAAATATTATAGCTTCAAAAAAGTACAAGTTGTTTAAAGTATAATCATAATTTTTAAAATTTTAAAAATATGAAAATAAGAAATAATTTTGTAATAAATATTAAATAATTTTCGCACGCTAGTTTCTAAAATAGTAGCCTCTGATGTATAAAACTTCATAGAATTATAAAATGTATCATACTCTTTTTAAATCTTACATATCACTTAAGAATAGCATACCTTTTTTATTTCAAAATATTTAAAAATTATTGAAATCTAAAAAAATTTGGAAAATATTTTTTTTAATATAATTTATTATTCTACTAATTAAAAAATACTACAGTGTAATAAGGGGATATATTTATTTTTTAAAATTAACTTATAGCTAGTAAAATTAAAGCTACTATTTTAGGAAATAGCATGCGTAACGTAAACCTTAATTAATATTTCTTATGGAAATGTTTCCTATATTCATATGCTTATAATTTTTAAAACTATGATTATATTTTAAACATTTTACTATTTTCTGAAGCCCCATTCTTTTATAAATAATGTGTAAGAGATTCGAGTTATTTAATTTTAATTTCAAAGAATTATATATATTTGAATATTGTTTACATTTTCAGCCCTCTAGAGAAAGTTAGCACCCCTAAGATCCCTTTTAATTCCTACACATATGTATGTGTTATCCCAAATGGATGACGAACCCAATAAAATTTTTTATATCCATCTATCCACGAAAGGATATACTAAATATATCACGAATATACTTAGTTTATTTCTATAAATCGGCCGAGACGCCAATCCGATATAGTGGTTAGCGACGCTGACTACTGTGGCGTTGGGCCTGGGTTCGAATCTCGGAGAAGACATGGATATTTGAAAATGTATAGTGCATTCGCAGCATGGGGTACCTTAAATAGCCGTCGAGCCACAAGTCCTCTCGTGAGGTTGGTGGAAGGGGAAGAGAGCTGGGAGGCCCCTGACCACCAGCGTGTTCTCCCTCAAAATTAGAGTGAAATTGAGCTAAATCGTTCTGTTGCCTGTATGGCGCTCAAAGCTATGGCTAACGACAGACGTTATTTAGCCCTTTGCCATGATGAATTTCGTGGGCTTTGATCTGGACTTTACAGATCAGGTGGAATTAGTAACAACAACAACACATAAATCGGCCGAATGATTCGATTCCGGATTTTATTCGTTTTCTCAGAGTATAATTAGTAATTTTTTCAAAAATTGGCGGCACACTTCAAGAATTTTGTGGCTCACAAATGTGTCGCGGAACAGTGGTTGAGAATCACTGTTTCAAGTAAATACCATTTTAATAACAAAAAACGCAGGTTTTGGCTTTTTTACATTTATCACATGATACGACCACATTCTGAATTCCGTCATAATTAAAGGGGTGAGAGTTCTGTTGACGCCGCACTGAAAAGCAACCTGACAATTATGAGCTTCGATCAAATAACGAGGACGGCACCTGAGCTCTCACTCCTTTCTCCGAACTTTCACACCAACAGGAGTGAGTCCCCTTTCACCCCGTCACCAGCCCCTCTTCAAGAGCGGGCTATCAGTGACACCCGGACTCGAGTCCCGTCACGATAGAAATCCGGCGCCTGATTTGCAAATTACTCCAGCTGGCTCATTTGGATGTTTTCATCGTCATAGCATTAACCACCAATACGCTTCAAGATTAACCCTCTGGCCAGAACATCAATTTTTTGCCGCTCTTAGAAACATCCGTCTGACAGACGGGTATGCAAATTTTTTTGAATTTTTTTACCTTAAGGACTGCTTTAAATGTCCTTATCGCACATGAAATCGAGTAAAATTTTTAATATTTAAGTCTTTATGAGGCACACACTATATTAACATATTTTTATCACAAGAATTGTGACCAGTATTTTTATAAAAACTGATTAGAAATTATTTATATTTATGTAAAAATAATTAAAAATAATAATACCAAAAACGCGAAAAAACTATAGGAATAGAAATACTGATAGACGGTGATAGATAAGAAAAATCGCACATACCGTGAATTGAAAAAAATTGCCAAGTACCACCAAGTGATCCTCTCACTGGGTAGAGTCCAAATGAAGATGTCAAGGCAGCCCATCCCAAAAATCACACCACAGCGTTATCTAGAGGCATCAAAGCAAATCATTCCCGTCTTAGAGACGGATGCTCCGGTCAGAGGGTTAAGAACAAATGACAATCAGTTCAATATGCCGGCATTTACTGAGTCACCTCAAAGCCAGTTGGCTTTAAAATGTATCTCATTCGATCAGGAAAGCTTAAGCGTTGCAAGAATACTTCGTTTAAAGACAAATTTGGTGGACAATTAAGGAACCAGGTGGAGCACTCTTTCATTGAGAAAAGTTATTGAAGTGAGTTGATTGACTGCAATTCAAGGTATTGCGGGGGAGGGACTTCACTCTTAAAGGATTGTTCTACTTGATTTGACTTGACTTTAGTTTAAGTTCCCCTCTGAGGCAGCACGGACCCCACTGCTGACGGAATTTTGAGCCTCGGTCAAGGGACGAGGACACCCAGCTTTTCAAACTTCCTTACAACGCTGCTGTGAAGACTCCGAGCTTCAAAAGTTTTAGGTGGCCGCGGTAGCCGAGTGGTATAGGTATCGGACCGTGGCTTGCTTTGTCACGGGTTCGAGCCCAGTACCACTAAAGACCCGCCGTGTAGGACAGCGATGCACGTTAAATCTGTCGAGAGCTGAAACGTCCTCCCGTTGGTGTGGTGTGGTAGTTAGGAGAGGGGGGTGCCAGCTCAGGTGTCGTCCACGTCACTTGACCATGGTTCAAAATTACGTGGTCCGTCGCCAAAAGCCCTCGTGTAGCTGAACAGTGCAACGTTAATATTCAATCAATCAATCAATCAAAAGTTTTAGGGTGATTAAGTCCCACCCTCCGTGAGGAAGTCCTTACCGAACTGGCTGGTAGGTCTTAAATGACACCAAGACTCAAACTCATGAGTCGACAGAAGTAATGTCGTGCACGGGCTCACGGTCATCTCTTGACTGCCGCGGTCATCTTGAAACTTAGGATGATTAGATATTGATGAAATCATACCACAGGGACTTCCTATGTGGACAATCCTTCCTTAAATCCCCTTGGGGTCAATGGAAGTTTAAAAACCGTCTACAGTATTTTAGGTTTACTACGGGTCGATTACAAATATTTTTCCATTTTGATCTCCTCCCATGGATGTTGTGTGGAAGTTAGAGTGGGGTGCCAACTCAGGCATCACCCTCGTCGACCATGGTTCAAAAATTACTAGATCTGTCACCAAAAGCCCTCGAGTAGCTGAACACCGTGACGTTCATATTCACTCTCTTACCGGTTGGTGTGGTGTAGAAGTCAGAAGAGTGAGGTGCTGACAAAGGTGTCGTCTTCGTCACTTGCATCTGGTAAAAAAATCATGGCATCCGTCTTTAATAGCCCTTGCTAGTGAGTTAATAGACATTCACTTGTACATTCATTGACTATGTGCCTTGACGTGTTGTTTTGTTGTTGTTGTAACTAATGCCACCTGCCTGGCGAAGTCAGATCGAGGCCCGCGAAATTCATCGCGGCTAAGGGCTAAAATTTTCACCCCTGTCGTTAGCCTTATCTTTGAGCACCATGCAGGTGACAGTTCTCGGTTCCACCCCGATTTAGAGGGAGAAAACTGTCAATCGTCTAAATTCATTGGACAGGTGATAGAAATTAATGAGTTCTACCACAGAAAATATCTGACCAAGTCACCATTGAGGGGCCATTATACTTTTTCCTGCTATTGATGATGAAGGTTGTGTAGAGTTCATTGATATATGCTGCATACTACGCGAACCTAATTTTGATAACCACGGTCATTGTTTCTTTAATTAAATAATTTGTAAAAAAAAATTATTTTTTTTGCCCATTTGTACCATTAAATGTAATCAAGGTACATTTATTTCAGCATATTCTGTTTCAAAAAGAATATATCCACATATTTTTATTTAAATGTACACCAATTTTAGAACTACTCCCCTTCCCCCACCATGGGGTAAAAGGGGGGTATCAAAACATGCTCTTTCAAATGTATCATTGTGAGAAAACAATCTAACAAAACTGAATGGCTATGTTTCATGTTTAATCTATATGAATCCAATGCATGTAAAATACATCAAAGGTTTCATTAAAATTAATTTAATAGTTTGATTTTAGGGCTTTCTCTAAAAAAAAGCTTGATTTTAACCCCACTTTCCCCCACCTGACTCTATATAGAGAGTGTAAGCTAATAGTTAGAATTAAAAAACATCTAATAAGAGGATTCAGATTCCCCTATTCAAAGTTTCTATGAACAAAAAATACCATCTTATTTTTTTTCAGATTATGAAAACATTTCTTATGTTTTTAATTACCATAAAACTCTAAAAATGCGAATGACTGTGATTTGTACATTGATGCCAGATTGAAATATCGGAGATAAATTTCGGCAATTTACCTTTTATTTAAGAAACAAAACTGCATTTCAGCAGTGGAAAACATTCTCACCTGTGCAAACCACCTTTTCGACGTCAAAACTGTAACCGGGAAGACAATTGCATGCCTTATTTCCTACGACGAATGTACAAACGGAATTCTCACCGCAATCACAAACTGCAAAATCACATACAGAAATTAAAATTTTGTGAAACAAAATACATTATAAAATTACATATTTTATCGAGAGAAAAAAATCAATGAAATTACATATTTCACTTGTAAAACAAAGTAGATACAGACAAAGTCTAATGTTTCTTTAAAAGAAGGTTAGAAAATTTCTAATTTAGACTCTTCGTTTTATATCTTTGGCGCTCAAAATGGTCTTGCCAAATCGCGGATATATACTGACCGTTACACAGTGGAGTATTTAGCATTAAAAGTTAGTCAAAACACAATAATTAGGATGGAAACATGATATTTTGAATTATCTTTCTTAGATTGTGTGTACATGCGCAGTGAAAACGAATTTTTTCGAAAATTAACCCTAAAAAGTCGAATTAATCAATGGAAAAACGAAGTGCTCGCAGACGAAATTAAGGACAACTTCCAATTAAAAACAATTTATTTTCTTGCTAAAAAAGCTAGAATTTGACATACCGTGATTTGTTTTCAAAAGGAAAAATGACTAGAACTTATCTCTCGAGCTATATTTTTGTTCTTGTTCTTGAATACTCTCTCCTGAAGCTGCTGTAGGGGAAAGTTAGGTAGAGTTTCTGTAGAAAAGGGTTTTGTTGATTTTCTTGGAAATGGATGTATACTTGTCAAAAGAGGGTCTGAGTTTTTAATCCTTCACGTACCATGTAACTATTAAGGGATACATGCTCGGTATAGGGCAAAATCCCATTGTCACCTCATGTGGCTTATTTAGGCGTACAACCAGTGTAACCAGCACAGGAAAGGTAGATTTTCTTTTATTGGGATTGTATAAAATTACAGATGTTTGGGTTACAAGAATTTTAAGAAAAAGAAAAATTATAAAATTGCAAATCTTTTGCTAAAATATGTGCTAAAATATCAAAATTGAGCCTAAAACGCCCAATATCTGCCACTTTTTCTTTTTGACGTAACATTTTAAGATACTGTTTATTAAGTTTATTTTTAATTTTTCACTCAGATGAAGTCAAAAACACAACAAATATACTAATTTATGAAATGTTTTCTTCGTGAAATTAGAATAATTTATCACTACATATCTCAGGTAAAAAAGGAGTAAAAATTATTCATAAACTTATTGTAAAAAGTTAATAACATGCATACAAGGCATACTACTAAACTGCTGGCCACCGTAAATGCAACACCGAGAAAGACAAAAGATAGCACAACAAAATTTATTTTGTAGATAACATGTTGACCAACTATCAAATGATTAAATTTATATTCTGTGAAGTGTGGTTCCTGCCAGAATCAGTAGCCAGAGTAGCCGCCATTGTTGGAGATCACCACTGCCACACGCCTCGGCATTGATTCAAAGAGACTTTGGATGTATTCTTAGCGAACAGCAGACCAAGCAGCTTCCACACGTTGCCAAAGTTGATCTGGTGTGGTAGCTGGGGGTGTAATCTGGGTCAATCGTTCAGCAACCATGGGCCACATGTTTTCTATCGGCGAAAGATCCGGAGAGCGAGCCGGCCAGGGAATCAACTCAATCTGGTGATTGACGAAGAACCTTTGGATAATGCGAGCCACGTGTGGTCCTTCATTATCCGGTTGAGATATGGCTGTGGCCAAGCCCTAAAGGTAAGGAAGGACAACTGGCTCCAACACCTCGGAGATGTAGTGCTGGCTGTACCAGCAATGCGTATTAGAGGAGTGCGAGAGTGATATCCAATACCGCCCCATACCATAATACGCGGTGCAGGACCAGTGTGGTGTTGCGTTCAGCATCCTCTCACCACGGTGTCTCCAGACTCTAATTCGACCATCGTGGTGTTGCAGACAGATGCATGACTCGTCAGTAAAGACCACTCCATTCCATTCTGCCACCCACATCCTTCTTTCATCGCACCATTGGCGGCGAAGATGTCTTTATTTCTGCGTTAAGGGTAGACCAAGCAATGGACGTCTTGTGTGATCAGACCATTCTGCTGTTAACGGCGTCGAATGGTACGCGCAGACACTGAATGATACGTTACAGACTCAATGTGCTGTGCTACGGTTCGTGATGTGACTGAGTGATCCGTCGCTGCCATGCGCACAATTTGCCTCTCCTCCCTTGAAGTGGTGCACTGAGGTGGATGCGATCGAGCACGTCAGTCCGTCGTACCCTCCTGCGTCCAACGGTCACATATCCACATTACAGTTGTTTGGTTTCGTCCAACACGACTACCGATTTGCCTGAAAGATAATCCGCGATCTCGGTAGGCCACTACCCTTCCTCTGTCGAACTCTGTACTTGATCAAAAGCTGACCGCTGTTTTCTACAAGACATAACTGATCGTTTTTTGAAAAAAACTGCAAGAAAAACACTCAATTGCCGAACTTGAAATCATCGAAATCTCCAAGCCTTAAATAGCGCTTTGAGATGGCACCAGAGGCGCGCGTGATGTGTGTCTGCGCAGAAATTCTAATCATTAATATATCTCACCTCCGCTAATGCATGTTGTAAATTTCATGTTATTTGCATGCTTCCTTCAGGGTGTTGCATTTACGGTGGCCAGCAGTGTATTATTAAGGTCTCTGTTTAATGAATCACCACTTTATCACTTAAAAGGGGATTGAAACATCCCGTTTTAAAGTGCAAATAGTTTCACCGTAAAATGTAAGCGAAGACGAGATTCCGACTGTGTGTGACGCTTTGGTTTTCCTGCATAACTTAGCTTTCCAAAATAGCTGCCGTTTCATGCACCATCTACTGTGCTGTACCCTAAGCTTATTATAATGAATTATTCTTGATTATTATCTTATGAAAATAGTAGGGTTTGGGCCAGCTTTTTGGTACCAATACCCCATTGTGTGTTGTCCGAAAACCTGAAAAAAGACTAGTGAGGATAGGGTTAAATTTATTTCCACTGTCGACAAGGCTGCCAACTTGGTACGAAAAATACTGTACGATTTCGCGGTAATTTTTTGTATCGACAAATCAGGAGACTAGCTTCAGATCCAACCAGAAATTTTTGTCATGAAAAGCAGTCAATTTAATTGTCGTTAACAAATCTACTTTTTAAGAATGGTATTTTAATGAAACAATATTAAATGAATGAAAATTTCTGAATTAACTGAGGAGTTTACCTCATTTAAGGACTCAAAACTAAAGAGTTTTTCTGATGCTTACCATTGCTTAATCTCCTCAAATTAGGTGACATTGCCAAAGCCGCAATATGCAGCTAATAGTTAAAAACCATTCCATTGAATGTTACAAAACAAGGAGTATAATTACAGCAACTGGAAAAGTATTTTGGATTGGCGACATCATTTCATTTGGCGAATGAGTTGACGGTATAATATGCAAGTACCAATTCTTATTCAATGCTTCCTATTTCGACTCAAAGCTCTGGTTAATACAGTCCGCAACACCTCGTTATTGTTAACCACGATTAAGCGATGAGGTCGACAACATAATTTTTGTACCCTACTTTCCACACCACCTTTCTTAATGTGTAATGACAGACAAAGGATGTCAGTCCCTGCTAGTTACTAGGAATATTATGAATCTCGAATCCGATTCTAGGTTATGGTTGCACAAGTTGATCTATAAGTTGCCTTTTATTTTTCAATTCAATTTCGAGGCATATATGTTAAAAAATGCAAATATATGGGAAGTTCTCTGACAAACATGGCTGTTTATTTTTTCACCTAATTAATTTATACATGATCGATTACCACTGTTTTATAGTTAGTAGGATAGCCAAAGCCAATTCCTGATTTGTAATTACCAATTGCAGCTAACTAAAGATCACTAATAATGATACACTTGCCTCAGAAAATCTGCGTACTGGCAATCATCTTACGTATTTTTATGCTATAATTACTATTAAAATTCTCACTTTAAAAAATAAAAATATTTTTGTCAGAAATTCTTCAAAACTTCCTTATTCAAACAACAGCAGCAAAATTCATCTAAATGTTAAAACAAATGGCCACCAAATAATCACCAACCATCCACGCCAGAAGTCTCTCTCTGCGTACACTTACAAAATAGATCTTTTAAAGAACCTTTATTGTAAAATAATTGCACTAAATCCCGTTTTTAAGTAATTATAAGCTTCGTTTATACGATTTATCTAGGATTTGAAATTTGAAAGCTTTTGTGGTTCTTTGGCAGACAACATAATAGAGATCGATATACACTCAGGAACATTGAAAATAGCGACCCAAGAAGAAAGCATCGGATTGAAATGAAATTTAATACACATAATGACACAGATGAGAGATTCACTTAATCTCAAAAACAAGACAATTAAACGAATACAGGGTGTGCAACGACACAAATACTGGGCAACTTCAATAGCGCGTTGGACCACCTCCAGCTGCAATACATGCCGTCACACGGTCCGACATTGAGTTGATTAGACACCTTATGTTGTCCCGAGGCAGATGGGCCCACAAATCTTGAACAGCCAACTCTAAATCATGTACAGAGTGACACGATGGCATCTGTCGTTTTAGCTGATCCCACACGTGCTCTACAGGGGACAAATTGGGGGAGCGGGCCGGCCATGGAAGAGTCTAAAAATGACGTATGAAGTCTTGAGTTACTCTTGCTGTATGCGGACGAGCATTATCTTGCTGGAAAATTGCCCCTGGGAGAGCATTTAGGAAAGGTCCTACATGGGGTCGAAGAATATCATCAACGTAACGTTGGCCCGTTAAGGTTCCACGAATCACAATTAAAGTGGACCTGCTATCATAGGCTATGGCCCCCCAGACCATTACACCAGCTGTGCGGGCAGTGTGATGTAGAACAGTGTGGGGAGAATTGTACCTCTCACCAGGGCACCTCCACACCCGTACACTGTTATAATCTGTCCTCAAAACAAACCGGGATTCATCACTAACCACAACCTTTTGCCAATCTGTGACATTCCACATTGATCTGGCTTGGCACCACTGTAGACGCAGTTGCCGATGTTCCGGAGTTAAAGGGAGTGCACGGAAAGGGCGCTTGGATTTAAGATTTGCTTCTGCAAGGTGTCTGGAAATTGTTTGTGGAGCAATTGCTATGCCTATATCTACTCGTATCGTCGAACGAGTCACTGTGGGGTCCACAAGTGCTTGCTGCACGATCCTTCGATCCTCTCTCCTCGTGATCTTCCTGGTCACTCCAGACCCGGGTTTCCGCGCGTGGGTACTTTCTCGTGTCCACTTCTCCCAACAATTTCTAACGGCACACTCCGAATGATCCACCTGACCAGCAACACGACGTGTCGACCAGCCTGCAGTTTTCATCCGGATGATCAGGCCTCTCTCAAACTCGCTTAACTGTGAGAAATGTCTTCTAGCACGTTTACCTGGCACATGTTTCGCTTATCAAAGTCTTCCTACAACGGCGGGTAATCGTCACATTTATGAATCTTCGAATTTGCGCTGGCTTATATAGCACCCTCTTCCTGATTGTAGCGCCACCTCGGTGGGCATGAGCATGCGTATTGGCACAAAACTTGCATCATTTGCATATCACATTACGCTGTACTTATTTGCAAAGTTTCGCGATTGTACTTAGCTTCCTTCTTGGGTCGCTATTTTCAATGTTCCTGAGTGTATTATTGAAAGAAAAATCATCATACATCTTCAGAAAAGGGGGGGGGTAAAGCAATTGTGGAAACTGTTAATAGGAGACATTCATCGATTCAAAAATTGTTGATAAACTACAAATCAACTAAAATTTGAACGTCCAAGCCCAGACCCGGCCACCGTCTGCATTGTCACCTCGAGGATCTTGTTTTATAATACACTCTATAAAAAGAGTCCAAGACTATAAGCTTCACAAATAGCTAAAAGTGTTTCTGAGATATTGCAAAAAAGCTTAACTTTAGCCACATTTCGAAGAGAACTGAAAAAGAATGACTACCATGGCCGAGTTGCACTCAAGAAACCATTTATCTCTCGTGTGAACGAGCTAAGAGAATTACCTTTTCCAAAAAAAACTTCTAAATAGGACACATAATTATTGGGAAAATGTAATATATTCAATTAAAAGTAATTTTTGTAATTTGGCATCCAAAAGGACAAAAATATGCTTGCAAAATTTCTGGACAGGTCTTAAAAAAGATAACCCTTTATTGACTATCAAACATGAAGGAGTAGGCATAAGGTCTGGGGGTGCATTGGAAGCCTTTCGGCTGGTAATCTGGAATTTATTGAATCAACAATGTACAAAATGGGTTACTTGAACTTATTGAAGTAAAATATCAGGGCATGTGCCGAAAAACTTGCGATGAGTGATGATTTTTACTTTCAGCGACACAAAGGTACCAAGCAAATGGCTCACACTGTGAAGTCATTGTGAAGCCATGGCTGTTCTGACATGTCCCAAACCGATTCCGTAAGCCAACCCAGTCCCCAGTTCTAAGCACAATAGTCATTTGTGGGATTTACTAGAGTGAATAATTAGGGAGAACGTAATAACATCCAAGGAAATGCTCAAATCTGTCATAGTAGTAGAATGGAGAAAAATATCCACAGATGAAACAACTAAGCTACTTAAATCCCTGCCAAATATGTTGAGAGAGTTATAGAAAGAACAGAATAGCTTAAAAAGTATTAACTTTTAGTTACAATCCATTATTCTACAGGTTTTTTCCAGTGTACGCAGATTTTTGACGCACACGATTTGTGTCATTCTCAAGTTATAAATATTCGTATTATTTTACGTAATATTCAGGAGATTGTTGCTTATACTATTTGAGTTTATGACGTTGGAGGAACCAATAAAAAATATTGATTCAGAAAGACTTCCTTTAATTAGGGATTTTTGCATGAATATAAAAGATCGCCTGTATGCAGATTTTCGGAGGCAAGTGTATGTTAAAAGTTAATAAAGAAGTGTAGCTAGTTTGTCAAACTTATCACCTAACTTGGCGACAAAAGAGTTTAAAAAGCCGGGAAAACAAGAATCCACAAAATGGAGTTTCATAAAATAATCGCTTAAGGTTGAAAAAGTGCTTCCTAGGTGTTTGATGTTTTGTGTTGTTCGGGTCATTAGGGAAAAAAGAAATTAATTATTGAGGGAAAAGGACTAATAAATAAACTAGAGAGTTTTTAAGTTCTTTTTATAGCATTTACTTTAACTAATAAAAATATTTTTAATTAGTTTTTTGAAGAATGAACTTTTCATGATAGTTTGTGCATGAAAAACGGGATATCTTTTAAATAATCCAATCAAATTGAATGAAATTTATAACATAGATGCTATGGGCCCTTCAGAGTGTAACAAACCGCAAGTTTTAAGACAGCTACATTTAATCACATTTTACAGCCAGTTTTAGCTTAGAACATGCAGTCATTTTGACGAAAAATCATGGCCATTAAATTTTAAGAAATGCTCTAATAAAATATTTATTTCTTAAAATATTTTTTATCCTGTGGTTTGTGACACTTCAGAGGGATCAAGAAGTATATCAATGACGTTAAAATTGCATAATGGGCAATTTATTTTTATTTATCACGGTTTATTTAACTTTAAAAATTTTGCTAAATTTTCCTAATAATATTTTTTTTCAAAAAAAGGGCGATACATGTTAGTTATGACTGTTTAAAATCCTATTTATGTTCTTTAAAACAATAAAATTATATTCGGAAAATCAATTTTTTTAAAAAATTTATCTTTATCCTAGTCGGATACCTTAAAATATTATTCTTACCTTCACAATATCCAAGACTTTCAGAGTAACCGTGGTCACATTCGCACACCTTCTGTCCTCCAACAAAATGACAAACACCGTTTGAGCCACAATTGCACTCTAAAATGAACACAATTCTTGTAAGTCATTAGCAATTTTTTCCAATAGAAATATTTTTTTACAAAAATACGCTTCTCTTTCCCCATTACTATTTACAATTTAAAAAATATTACGCTGTTGATTTACTGTACAAATTTGTCAATAAGTTAGACACTGATTCTATATAGGATGGGTTTTTTTTTTAATTGACACTATTTAGAGCCCCGTGTAGCTCAATGCAACACAAGAGAGAGAAATGACACTAAACTTGGCATAAAGACAAATAATGATTTGAAAAGTAGGATTTCGGGAGTGGGAAGGGGTAATTAGTTCTAAAAGTCTCTGGTAGGGCTATTGATAGCGCTGTATAATGCACGAAGTGTTACATAAAAAGAGAATAGCAGATACAAAATAACAGTGAAATGTTTATTCGCTACGTTGACTTCTAGGGCGAGGAATTCCACCCCATTGAATAGGACCGCGATCTCATCGGGCAATGCAACATTAATTTTCCATACAGTCTGTGTGTGTACCAACAATGGTTCCCTGAAATCCGTCACCGATCGCGGTTGCAACATCATCTGACATAAGCTTACGCCCTCTGCCTAGGTTAGTTTTCAGTGACACTGCTTCTTCCGACTTGTTGTTATTGCTGCTGCTAATGTCACCAGATCGAAGCCCACGAAATTCATCGAAGTGACAGAACGATTTGGCTCGGTTCAACCCTAATTTTGAGAGAGAACACCATGGGGGATAATCACATGGGCTTCCTTTCTCTCTTCCAGTTCCACCCACCTCACAAGCGGACTTCCAGATCAACGAATATTTAGAATGCCCCCATGCCACAAAGGTACTATATATGTGCAAACATCCATGCCTTCTCCGGGATTCGAAAACAAGATCTACGGCACAGCTGTCAGCGTCACTAACCACCATACCGGATGGGCGGTTTCACACAAAAAAATTTCAATCGACTTCTTTTAACAAAAACTTTTTAATCGTTCGTTTCGAAAAATTACTCGATAAAGGCTCTTATAAAGCTTCTTTTCGGTTTTAAGCTCATTAGAATCTGTGAATGATTAACACAGCTTTTTCAATAATGCACGTTCAGGTAATGTGAGTCGCCTAATCACTTGAGCTGTCTCTCTTCAGAAGAGAATATCATTTTTCTGAGTCGTGTAAAAGTTTTTATAGACCAAATTATTGGCGTGGTTATCGTATAGGAAAGAATAAATTTGGAATTTTTGTTTTCATTCCCGTCTTTTATGTAAATTTTCGGTTATGTAATATACAACAGTGAAATCCAGTGGCTGAGTTGTTAGTGCATCGGGCTTCCTCATCACAGGTCCGAGGTTCAAACCCCCGACTGGGCAAGGCTCACTCGGCCTTTCATCCCTTCAGTGGGTCGATAAAATGAGTACCAAGCTTGCTTGAGAACTTGACACTGGGAGGTTTCGCATCAGACTGACCACCTGACCGGAACATCTGCTCATGCACCTCAAGGCCCCAAAGTCACGTATTCTGAGTTGGGCACAGTAGACCCTGGCCCTCACGGGCTGTCACGCCATTGAGTTAAGTTAATATACAACAGTACCACGAATACCTCTATCGGTGAATTTTGAACTATTTGTTCTTTAGGAAATCTTACTTTACATGTCATCATTAATCTGCATGCCCAACTTGGTACTTTTGAGGCCGTTAAGGGGGCTCTGAATAGTGGCAGTTAAAAAAAACACCGTGTATATATTTCCGACTATCGAGCATTTTCCGAATGTGGCAATTTACATGTCTTGTGCACCAACGTTTCATTCTGTTCATTGTTGTAAAATTAATTCCATTAGATGATTCTAAGCAATCTCATAAGCAAAACTAATCTCTCCAGACCTTCTTTATCCAAGTGAATTCTTAAGTACGTAATGTGTGTAACCGATAGCACCCCCTGTGCACAACAGGGTCTCGAATGAAATCAAGACTCGAACATGCGGCTTGATTGCCGACAACGAGCTCGCGATTGGGACTATTCAGCTACCGCAGCCACCTGGCTCGTCGGGTGAATGAATATTAACGTCGCACTGTTCAGCTACACGAAGGCTTTTGGCAACGGACCTCTTCATTTTCAATCATGGTCAAGTGACAACACCTCAGCTGGCACCCCCCTCTCCTAACTACCACACCAGCGGGAGGATGTTTGAGGTCTCGACAAATTTAACGTACATCGCTCCCCTACTCTGAGCGGGTCTTTAGTGGTAATAGCCTTGAACTTGTGACATACCATCCGATCCCTTGACCACTAGACTACCGCGGCCATACCTGGCTCGTCGGAGCCGTGATAACTTTTTAAAGAAAAAATACTTTTTATCAACAGCAAGAAAAAATAGTTTTTATAACGATAATAATATTTTTAATTCAATTCATCGCTTAGATAAATTTCAAACCATTTAGCTGTGCACTTACCTTCGCATATGTTATCCTTCAGAGAGTAACCTGCTTCGCATTGACACACCTTCTCATTTCCTTCGAAGGAGCAAAAACCTCCCTCGCCACAATCGCATTCTAACAAGAAATAATGTTTCCTCTATTAGGATTATTACATCCAGGAAAATGGAAATTTTTACTACAGTTAAGTCCTTACTCACTACTTTATCAATACTAATTTTAAAATATCTACAGAATATAAAGATATAATGAAATACAAATCTAAATTACAGCATACAAACAATCTGTAAAAAAGTTTAATTTTTTTCAACAGCAATTTTTTTAACCCTTTTACGGCCACATTATGATTTTTACTGCAGTTTTTTTTATACAATACTTTTTTTTTGGATCACTACATTAAAAATTAAGGAATTTACATAAACAAAATGCTCAATGTTGGGATATTTAATTAGAGCTAGTTAATTAATTAAAGATATTCCACTGTAAAATTAATTATACACACTGTTCACTTAAAATAAATAGTCAAATCGTTTTCTAAGGCCTTCATTAATATACAAACAAGAAAAGACACTTTTGACGTTAACTATTTCTTCGGGACAAAAATGATCTTCCGCTGAAATCTTCCTTCACAATCCGCTGAAAACGGCGTCAGCGGAAAACGCAATTTATGCTGTAAAACTATTCGCCTTCCCCGCTAAAATACTCGTCATAGAACCCGTGTTGCCATATATCTTGGAAGAGTGGATTTCAGAGAATATTCCTGCTAATTATCGTCAGAATATTCGTAAAAATGGTTATCTTATGTGTTTAAAGTAAGTGGTACTTATAAGTACCGTCGGTAGATAAAGGGTTTTAATAAATACTTCTTAACGGTTTCTATTATTATTTAATCTATTTTAAGAATTCTTAGGGTATTCGACTGCGTTCAGAAGTCAGCTCCGGAGATTTAGAGGTAGCGTGTCCGCTTTGTAAGCCTAATGTTGCGGGTCCGACTCCGGCTATATGTAGTCGATAGATTTTTCTGGGTGCAAAAATCGTAGGCACACACGCCATAAGATTATGTGACATGTAAAAGAACCCTTGCGTATCCATTTGGTTCTGGTACTATCGGCAAAATTATATCACTGCAATATTTAATATCCGACGAGATCTTGAATTAAAAATTAATCAGAAGCATCGAAATTTTGTAGTGAGGACCCAACTAGATGGTGCCACCATAAATTCAAAAGTAACGAAATGTCTGTGTTACTAAATACATTTAATAATGCATAGTATTTTTTAAATAAAAAATATTCTTTTTCAATTTTACTACAATCTTGGAATTTAAAAAAAGTTATTCATTTTTTTCTTCCAAATGTGGAAGAAAAAATGGAAGGAGAGGTGGAGACTCTAAGATTATTTTGAACAAAAAAAAGTTTTCTTTCATTAAATGTTTGAAAGCACGCTTGAGGACACCTTTTTAATCCCCCTCCAACTGGAAAGGTTTTCAGTAGTATTTTACGAAATTTAAAAATTCATTTAATTTCCTGATGAAAAACCAGTTTTGTAGGTAGGAACGGGAGAAAAAAACATTTCATGAAGTTAATTAACTTTACAGGTAAAGTTGATCAATCGATGTGTTGATAATGTAACAATATATTTATCTTCTTCAGATGCAATAAAAACTGAAAGCGTTTTACTAAACACATTACATTTTTTTTTTTCGAAAACTGTACATCCTCCCCTCTCCCTCCCTCTATGAAAGAGAGGTCGTCACTGCTTAAGAGGTAAAAGAAAGAGTTTATTGTGGTTCTTACTTTCGCACTTTCCATATTTTTCAGAGTAACCATCATGACATAAACACTTTTTTTCGTCTTCCTCAAAAGAGCATGAACCCTTTGAACCGCAGTCACAAGCTGTAAAACAGAAAATAATTATTTTTAAATTTCCTTAAAATAAAAAAAATTAGAAACATCTAGGGAAAACCTATCATTTTTTATAAAATATGCTGATTTTTTCATGTACAGTATCGAATTTCTTCGTTTTTAAAAATTATATCGCATCTTTTCTATTTTAATTTCTCTAGTAAAAAAATGTTTATTATAAAGGCAACCCCCCCACACACACGCATGAAGGAATGACGCGTTTGAGCTGAAATATCACATTTCTCACTTTATAAAATTAATCTTATTAACATATCTTGTTTCCTTTGTAATACGGTGGCAGATAAAGACGCCACAGCATAAAAGAAGAGTTCCTACTTAGAGAGAAACTTTGCAAAAAAGGCCGTAACAAAATATAGTGAATAAATTTCCTCTAAAAGTTTAATTCACTGTGGTGGTCTTATTGTTGCCGTCACAGCTGCTCTTGCTACTCTCTGCTTGATACATTTCGTGCATATTTCATTCTAGGGCAAATACCTTTTTACTGTGCAAAATCTTTTGTACCTGTGCGTGAATCTTATACAAAATAATTTTATTCGATAAAAAAATCTGCTCATTAACCTTTGTACTTACATTCACACATTCCATCCATCTCTGAGTAACCTGGGTTACAGGTGCATTTCTTCTTGCCTTCTTTGTATGCGCAGATACCGTCTGGACCGCAGTCGCACTCTAAAAAAAGGAAAAATTACAAAAAAATTTTAAATAGTAAAACAATATAAAAAAATTAAACGAGGTGATTTTGATCAGTAACCGTAATCTGACTCTCATATTCGCCAGTATTGGTACGATTTTGCCGTACTTTCATACCATACCGTAGTTTACCACTCACGCAAGCGTGGATCCTCTGACAACATTTCGTTAATTCCCCTTTCAAAAAGATTCCCAATAAGAATCTTGCTATAGAATTTCTGACGAGAAAGAAATTATTGAATTTCTTCAGACGTGAAAAATTATGTTAACTTACAAAGAATACAGACCTTCTGACTAGGTAATTGCAAGAGATGCTTCGCACTAATTTTTATTAGTAGGGTATGGCTAAAATGGTATTGGCGTATAGATAACAAATTCTTCTAGACATATCTGACGTACAGTAACGCTTTAAGACTTCTTGAGGCCTATCAGGACTGATCCCAGGGTGTAGGTCACCAGCGTGCAAAGACCTAATGTTTCGCCCCTTTAGAGAAATTTTCATACTTTCACTACACTTAACGTAATAAGCTCATTTACCTGTATAAGTGAAAAGTAAAATATTGATAAAAATGCAAATAGACACAAAAATCACTTCTTCCCTCAGTTTTGTTTTTCGAAATTGTAAAGCTATTATTCAATTAAAAACTTTTAACTTCACCCATGCATATGGAATTTAAACACACTCTTTATATTTTAGGTAATATTAAACATATTAGATATTTTCTATAAGAAACTATTGCCGAAATCATATTGGGACGCCTTTGTCGATCCACATTGCGACTGACAAGCAAGAAAACTCATTGTATTGCGGTATTGCTGGCTCTGTCACGGACTTTGCTATCAAGTGAAGGATGTGTGTAAAGAGTAGACATTAATGGACAATGTGGACCAAAACACTGTGCGCTAACATTCTATTTTTCTTAAAGTATGCTATACTATCGGGAAATCGAGGACTTATTTTGATTTTTCTATAACTATTTAAACTTCAGCATATTTATGGGGGCTGCGGTAGCCCAGTGGTCAAGATGTCGGATCATGGCAGGCATATCATAGGTTCGAGCCCAGTACCACTAAAGACCCACCGTGTAGGGCAGCGATGCACGTTAAATCTGTCGAGAGCTCAAACGTTCTTCCGAGGTGTGGTGTGGAAGTTAGGAGAGGGGTGCCAACTCAGGTGTCGTCGTCGTCACTTGACCAGGGTTCAAAATGACGAGGTCCGACACCAAAAGCCCTCGTGTAGCTGAACAGTGCGACGTTAATATATTCACTCCCTCAGCATATTTATTCGACTTATTATACGTTTTATTTCGAAAAAATCGTAAACAAATTTTGCTTAGATGTTAGAACTATATCCGGCCTGCGGCCACCTCTTATTTTGGGCGCTCATGTGCGGTGCACACCTGCTAGGATTGACCCCACTTGCAACCATTTTAAGTCAACAGCATACAACCTACTTCATCCAACTATGCATGCAGTAACGTATAAAAGTGCGTGAATCAAACCTTGACGCCAACCAACTGAACTGCCCGTCGCCTTTTTACTAATGATGTGTAGACCTGAGCCTAAACACGGAGAAGGCTGAAACAAGACTATCTCACAGCTGCTTCCAGTGGGCAGTTAGTTCTGAATTTCCAGTTTTTTGGAGAATGTCCGGGAATAACCATCTGACTTACTCGGATCATAACCTTATGGAGCAGAGTCGAGAACGAGACGAGGGTCCCATCAAAGCCCTGACCATTTTGACATTTTTTGGCCCATGCCTTAAAATGTCAGAACCCACGATAATTGTCCATTTTCAAAATACTGACAAATTCATACTACCAGATATGCATTGATTTATGGCAATTATTCCCAAAGTGGTCTATGACAACCTACAAGGGGTCCATGTCAACGAAAAAAGGATTTGGGGGACCATGAGATGTAAATGGGGGTCTACGATACTTATTAAACCAGTTCATGACTTTAATCTTTAAAAGAAAATTTGATCAAATAGAAACCAGATTTACCTATTTAACAGATTTATTTACTAAATTTAATGAAGTGAATATGCACTTACAAGGACAGTCATTTTGACGTTTCTTGCCAGAATTAAGCTAAGGAGTATAATATTGGACGTCACTAATTTTCCTAGTTTCCCAATTTGTCACACACAATCTGCCAAGAAAAAGATGTTTAATCTACACGCGTTCAACATTTAACTGACCTTATTCAGATTTTGAAACTAGGTTTGAGAATGCTTTGACTATGATAATGAATTAATATGGTCACATTAAAAGAAAAAACAAATGTCATATTACAAGAGGAACTGATCGGAATAGGCACTAAGATCTTACAGTAAAGTTTAGAAACGGATATCAAAGCAATTTTGGAAGCACCATATTCATCTCTCCCATTCAAAGCATTTGCTTGTTGCTCATTTATTTTACGTATTAATTCAATTTTAATTTAATAACCATGTGTGTATTAGGTTTTAAACACTCTATACTTGACTACAATTAGAAATTTAAATCTTTTAAACTAAGTTCAGCTCTAAACCATCAGTCCAAAAGACATTTAAGTTCTTAAATTTGCACAAATTCGTAAGGGTCTACCCAAAACCGAAAAACATGGCGAGGAGTCTATGAGACAAAAAAAGTTGGGGAACCTCCTATTTATGGTGTCATAGAATTTATGTAGAAACAAACAAAAATATGCTACTTCTACGTATGTTTGAATACTATACACACAAGTTACCGGTTGATTCAAAATAAGTGTGACGAATTTTAAAAGTATATAACTATTTATAGTGAACTTCTATCGTTTTACTACTGTTTTTATTTTAAAATTGTAACATTTAAATTACTAATCTAACCATTTTTATTAGTGGGAGTAAATTATAGCACTGAAATTATATCCTCAAACCCGGAACGGAATTTTACAGCTTTTGAAGGATGGTTGTTCAAATTCTGTAAATAATAAAGCATCTCTCTAAAAATCAAAAAAAGACAGTTTTCTATTGTATTACTATGTAAACTTTAAATACAAATAAAACTTGGGTCGCAATCAAAAGCTCCAGAGAAAAAATGTGAACAAAAGAAAGTCCACAATTAAAGAGAAAAAAAGTTGAAAAGAATTATCGATGTAGAAAATTCTTTGCCTCAAAAACCTATGGTAAAGAAACTGTAGATATAGCAATCGACAATTTACCATCAGATAAAGAAAATTGGCAATAAAAAAGTAAATTTTCCAGGCTGTCGCCAAATGTCTGTTAAGACTGTAAAAAGACGAAGAAAGCTTTCTTGGTATCTGTATTTAATGTTACTCAAAGGTAGATACAAAGCATGGAGAAATTCTGATGAAGCCCTATTTCATGTATCATTCACAACTGGCAGAAAGAAGGTTTAATATATTTCCAGCAAAAAACGTCGCAAAAACGCAGCTAATTTGAAAAATGCAAGTTGGCCGTCAGGTGTTAAGGTATGGAAGGGAATATCTATTCAAGGCTTAACAAAACCATTTACTGTAGATCCAAACTTTAAAATTCAATCCGAATAAAGGTTTGAAACATTTGATCAAAAAAAGTAAACGTCTTTATCCTCAAGGAAACTTTGTTTTTCCCCAAGATTCTGCACTAAATCATACTGTAAAATCAATTAAAAAATGGTTGAAAGATTGAAAAATAAATATTCTGCCTCCTGTTAAATGACTATCACTATACCTTGTCTGTGTTCCTAGCAATTATTTTTTATGGAGATACTTAAAAACACAATTAAACAGACACAAAGTAAGAGCATTTCAAGGGTTTCAAAAAGCAATTTAAGAGGAAGATAAAAGTACCCCAAAAATGATCGAAAAAACTCTTTTATCTTAGCCAAAACTCTTACAAAAATATATTGTGATAAAGGAAACCACATTAAAAAGTTCATGTAAATAACTTTATTCAATAAAAATTTATGGTCCTCTGAAATTGGACCCACTGTTTATGAATCAACCGGTATATTTCCTTTCCTCGACACACACTAAAAGCATACATTTTATTTTCTATAACTGATCTTTTAACCAATACTTTAACCCTTTATCTACCGACGGTACTTATAAGTACCACTCACCTTAAAATTACATAGAATAACCATTTTTACGAATATTCTGACGATACTTAGCAGAAATATTCGTTGTAATCCCCTCTTCCAAGATATATGGCTGCACGAGTTCTATGATTATTTTAGCGCGGAAGGCGAATAGTTTTATAGCCGAAATTGCGTTTTCAGCTGACGTCGTTTTCATCGCATTGCGAAGATTGTCATTTTTGTTCCGAAAAAATAGTTAATGTCAAAATATAAGTGTTTTTTATGTAAATGAAGACCTTAGAAAACGATTTAACTATTTATTTTAAGTGAACAGTGTGTATAATTAATTTTACAGGGGATTATTTTTAATTAATTAATTAGCTCTAATGGGTTAAATTTCTCAAAGTTGTGTATTTTTTATGCATATCCCTTAATTTTCAATGTAATTTATATTAAAAAAATATTGCATGATAAAAACTGCAGTAAATCATAATGCGGTAGATAAAGAATTAAAATACCATTGCAACCTTTCTGCTTACGGGATGGATTGCTCAGTTGTAGTATGAAATAAAAAATTTGTCTTTTCAAGGCTTGCGCAAAATAGTACAATATTTTTTTAAACTATTAAAGGTGAAAATTATTTTGCCTTTTTTTTTTAAAAATCTCTTTCAAAACCGAAAATTTACTTCATACGTAACAGCAATACACGGGCAGTTTCTTTTTGAAAATTGTAACAGAAATCAGGCTACTTAAAATTTTTAAAAAAATGGTTTCTTTGTTGAAAAATTGATCACAATTCACGAAAAATTGTGATACAGGAAAAAGGTGTTACAAATTGTGTTACCTATGGAGGATTTTTTTGTTTTCTTCCATTTTAGAAAGTACAAGAAAAGCAATACATCAAGGAGTTAGACGAAAATCGCAACAAGAGATGTTCCCGCTTTGAAAAAAACGTTAACAGTTTCATAAGATTCAAATCCTTCGCTTAGGAAATAACATTTAACTGAGCCAAAAAAATTAATAAGGAGTCGAATTTCCCCTGGCTCTAGAATAAGTTATTATCTGGCTGGCCATCGACTCTTGTGCCCTCTAGATAAGGTCGGGTAAATCTTAAAAATACGAAGACAAACAGTAGGAAGGTCAGCACAGGAGCCTATCAAGGGAAGGACATTAGGGCAGGGCTCAACGTAGCAACCCGGAAGACAACTGAAGACAGCCTAGCATGCCACAATTTCGGGTTATCGCCCTGTGTTGAGTATAGCAACCAATATTGTTGCGAATTTCCTGCGATAAAGGCTTGAAATAGTATAAATAATTTATATCTGGATATGTTATACGTTAATATTACTCTCTGTGTTGTATTCATTTGTATATTAAAATTGCTATATTCGCAATGACGCTTACATTATAATGGTGATTCGATGGAAATTTGGCGAAATCTGGGTGATAGAGCCATTGGCATCATTTTTTATGAACATTTTTGTGACTTTGGTGATCAATTTGGCGAGTTTATGACCCTATGGGTTCTTCTGAAAATTACTGGAGAAATCTACTAATATCCCAATCTATGACGAAAGCGTATTTTTCGAGAAAAATCCATGCATACTATAAATAGGGAGTCGCATGCCTGAACTGGGTTAGTATTGTTTTGACTAGCGATTAGTGGGTATTGCCTTGACCATTGAAGAGTTGACCAGCGATTAGTGATTACTTGGGCTGTTGAGTAAGACGGGCGAGTGCTTGCGAATAATTTCAAACATACTTGTATTTTATACACTGATAGTTGTGTATGAACGCCGTTGAAAGTGTGAAGGCCTTTTGAAATTTATTTTGTGAATATTGCTGCTGTATCCTGTGTTTCAAGAGGATTGTTTTTCTACAATAAATTTCCATCACTGCTAAAAAACTGTCTTAATTTTTGAGACTGATTGCATAAGATCCTAGCACCTCGATCTAAGTAACCACTTCCCTGGGAGTTTTCGGTGATCTTAGCGGCTGAATTCGAAGCGGGTCTCATCACAAAACCAATTCTAATCCAGTGCATGTGATTCTTGGTGGAATGTATCCAGCACCACTGAAAATACTTCTGGGGCTGTGAAGTGGAGAGTCGCATTTAGCTGACCCTCATGAGCTGAGTTATCCTTAAAATCTCTGGTTCCCCGGTTACTCGTTGAAAGGCTGACATGAACTGAAAAGGGGCAGTGAACCCGCATAGGGAAATCACTCTATTTTCGAGTTCTTTTGTCTCTCTCTGTCGACCGCTACCTTCTGGACATTCTGTACGGACATCTGGCCCCCATTCTCGCCCAAATCATCGAACGATAGCATCCCTCTGTATCAAATGTCGATCGATCCTGCAAGTCAACTACCTTGCTTCCATTAGTCCCTATGCATGACTGGTGACATCTGCTCATACTGTTCGTGAATCTATCTACAAAGCATTGGTACAATCCACATGAGGGATGGAAGCCAATTTGTATTCCCTTAGTATTGGAGTGTTCTCGACTTAATACTCCACCAGGAGGCTCCGTTGTAAGACGCTGCAGCTCCAGATTGTCATTAGTCACCAAAAGTTTATCCTTTGTGTATATTTGCGCACGAAATTTCATCCTTTTCAACTAACTATTCTTAGTGCATTAATTTTTTATGTTATAGAAATGTTATATTTGCTTATTCATGCATATCATAAAGGATCAAATTGCTTGACTTAAGCATGCATTTTCCTGAAAATGCCAGGCCTTACCTGCGCAGAGGTATCCATCGTAAACATAGCCATCGTAACAAGTACATTCTTTTTCCCCGTTGTTGAACTCACAGTATCCGCCCTCACCACAGTTGCATTCTGTGAACAAATATATATAAAAATATTAATTTTTTGTGTTTTTATGTACTTAAAACAAGTAAAATATGCAGAAACATTATTTTTGAACAACTCTTTTCAAACTTTGAGAGTTTATGCTAAGAAATAGTAGAAAAAAATTACTGACCTGTACATACGCCCTCTTTCTCGGCAAAACCGTCTTCGCAGTAACAGTTTTTCTCTCCATTCTCAAACTCGCATTTGCTGTTTTCCCCACAGACACATTCTGCAAAAATACAGAAACACGCTTGTGAAGCATACGCAGGAACTAGGCTAATGTAATTTCTGCTAAGCAAATTGATAAATGCAATTTTGTAATAGACGTATCAATCGCAACTTCGGTAATCCTGGCAGTACCAGACCAACCGTATTGGCAACATTGAATAAAACGGAACGAGTTCTGAAAACGCTGACGAGAATATAGATTGCATGGATATGGAAAATAATAAGTAATTATAAATAAACAATAATCAATAAAAGAAAAAGAATAACTAATTTATATTATTTAATTTTTCGTTATTATTATTAATTAAGATATATAATTAATATAATGTTATTATATACATTATGTTATATTACATTACATTACAATATAATATTACAATATAATATACATATAATATTACATTACAAAATAATATAACATTACAATATAATATAATATAATGTATTATATTACATTATATAATAATAATTATATACAATTAAATTATTATTACTTACTTTATTATTTAAAAATTCTGTAAATCGTGGATTCGCATTTTAGTGTTCAAGTTTGCCCTGTCAAGGAACGATTAGCCTTAGAGCTGCGGGAAAATAGAGATCGAAGCGCAGGGTTGCCAATTCAGTGATTACGACACGAGTGAAATAGGGCTTGCCATTTGGGTGAATAATCTTGAAAGTTGCCATGGTAGCGATAGTATGTAAGTACTCGAATTTCAATACAAGTGAAAAATGTCTTAAATTTAGAAATATACGAAATTCGACCTTTACTTCGATTCAAGAGATTTTTCTTTACATCACTTAGAGTGCCTTCAATGATTTTCAAACGTGAACCTATCTTCTTCATTGTGGCAACAGCTTCAAATTTTAAAAGTACACTGTGGCGCCATCTAGTTGTCATTTTTAAATTGTCACAAAGTGGTGCGCCAAAATAAAAATGTACCATTATTTCGACAAACAATGGTCCTCCAGCTGATCGTTTGTGTTAAAAAGTTTAGAGGACACCTTTTGATGAAATGATTTATGTAATAATTCAACAAAACCATAAGGCTTTGATAAAATGCTTCACCGGATCACATTCTGAGATGCATTGGACTTTCTAAGAGGGATTTACATCCCATCCCCTTATTGTTATAGATTTTTTGGTGTTCAACAACCTTCTGGAGCAGATTTGACACATGTCAGATCGTTTGAGGATAAGAAACAACAATATATGATATTTTGAAAATTCTTGAGGAATGTGAAGTGTGACGGATAGTTGACAGAAGGACTTACCAATGCATGTGCCATCTTTGTCAGCATATCCGGGTTTGCAAACGCATTTCTTATCGTACTGGACTGTTTCAGTTTCTTTATTGAAAACTTCCACGAAAATGCATTCACCGTACTTTCCACAATAGCATGCTGAAAGAAAAAAGTAGAACAAAATTTAAACCAAAATTTCGGCGCAAACACATACATATAATTCTCCATTAAAATTTTCTGTTGATGGATTTTTTTATTTTATCGTAGTCTTGAATCATCCAAAACATCGCGTGATAATTAATTCTTTCGGTTTACCCACTGAACGAGAAGTATCATTTATTTTCTAATGGGGCTGCGGACCTGGAGGTTTACCATTGCAGACCTATTAAATTCCCTTGGTGTTGGTATCGCTTTTTAGTGTGGCACCATATAAGTGTGATACCACAATTAATTTTGACACCCCCTTTCCTCCCCTCAGGGAGGTAACTGACGATGCGAAACTATACTTGGAAATTTAATTTTGTCAATAGAATCCAAGCCAAACGGGCACTCGAGGGTCTTTTACATGCCACATACTCATACGACATGGACGCTGTCGCTTTTCTGCATCATGAAAATCCACCGACTTGGGCCAGGGTCGAACCCGCAACATTTGGCGTTCAAGGCCAGTGACAAACCAACTAAGCCAACCAGCCGACACGGGAAGTATCATTTACACACCACAACTTTTTCTCGTCAAAAACTGCCCCCAGACACAGTTCAAAGTGATATGACGCAACATTGAAATGCCCAGTTTTTTATTCTGACCTGTCAAGTTATTTATTAGTAAAAATAATATGATTATGAAACATCCGCTATGTAAGCTTGCGAGCGACTTACCTCTGAAGTTGCTCCCTCGCCGTCTTGTCTACATGAGGGTTTAGGAGGAATAAAAGAAGAACCAGAAACTTCCATAATAACAATTATTTATTTACTCAAACACACTAACCAACAACAAGTTAATCTCAAAGGGAATGTCAAAGGAGTGGAAGAGAGAAAGCAATGACTATCAAATAAACGTGTGTCAGTAACATCTAACTCAACCTAATCTATCGATTCCTAACTTTAAATCTACTAATTCAGTGCAGTAGCCAAACCCCACTTTTAATCTTTACACGCGAAAATCAACTTTATTCAATCTCACCTGCGTAGCCAATGTAACAGCTTCAGCTCCTTCTACTACAATTACAAAACTCTGACTTTATAGAGTCGAACTAATATAAATATCAAGGTTTCTTCTTGAGAGGGATGGCTGTGAATTAAACGCGAATGCTATCCCAAAGATTCCTCAAGAGGATTAGTCAGAGATCGCGTATAAATTCGTCACAAGGTGAGAAATGCTAATTGTAAGAAAGAACGCTTTTGTCCATTCTCATATGCCCTTGTGTGTTTCTGTTGCTTTGTTAATAAATTGGGGTAACTGAATTTAAAACATAAACTCTTCAATTAACTGACTGCCACCAGCAACTATGATTCCAGTGAAAACACAACATACATATATTTGTGTAATATAACAATGAGATGGTATTCAGAGTGAGAATTGTAATCGTGACAAAATTAAAAATCAAAATACTGATAGCATCATTTTTTATTCAATTTTACCATCTGTAGAACGCTTAGCTGAAGCTCAAAAATACTAGGGAGGACCCGATTTAAATACTGAAGGGAAAACAGGAGAAGAGATAGAATATAAAAAAATATGATCACGCGTTCAAGGAATGGGGAAACAAAAGTTATTTTTTGAAATTACATCAGTCTTTCAGGGTATTTGTAAGCTGCTTCGAAGTACAGCACTTTTCATAGGAATCCCAAACGCTTCATTGGGCCAATATGCGTAATAGGCTCGATGAGAGAGGACCGCGCATACCCAAGCGCCATTTTGTTCTATGCATGAGGCCAAATGTTTCGTATACCCTTTAAGGCAGCGTTTCTCGCCCATAAGAGGCGTGATGAATTGACGTGGGGAGCGTGAGTTTAGTGAAAATTCGAAAATAAAAGATTTAAAAATATTAATTTACACTGAAAGGAAGCAAAACCAAATACAATCTGACATAATAAAATACACATTTACGCTAATAGAATACACTTATAAATGTACACATAATGTGTTTGGTAATTAATTGATCAATACTAAGTCAAGGTACTCAGCTACGCTCGGAACCGTGATTTTGAAAAAGCGTGTAAATGGATCCTATTTAGGATATTGAGTGCCACTTAGATTAGAAAATGTATATCAAATTGTTTTAAGTACAATATTATAATAAAGAATTATTTAAGTACAATACTTTGAAAAAAATTAATATAGAATGACCCATTTTCAAAATATTCTCCTTTTGTGAAAGAGGCTTCTATTATAATAATATTTTGCCTGTATATAGCTCAGACCTCTTTAAAGAGGCTCAACTAGAATTTTTGAAATATATAACTTAGAAGTGGGTTTATCCATGTTTTAAGACAACAGAGGGGAGCAGTTTTTAGAAGAAAAAAAACGATAATTATTTCAAATGGTTGTAACTCTGAAAATAATGTGAATTTTTCAAAAATCATAGTTGAGCCTCTTTAAAGAGGTCTGAGCTATATACAGGCAAAATATTATTATAATAGAAGCCTCTTTCACAAAAGGAGAACATTTTGAAAAAAGCTTATTCCAAGTTAATTTTTTGCCGAAATATTATTGTATTTAAATAAATTATTTTTGTCAAAATGTCCTTAAAACAATTTTATACATGTATTCTAATCTAAGTGACTCTAAATATCATGAAAATTATCCATTTATACTAATTTTTAAAATCACATTTCCGAACGTAGTCGGATACCTTAAGGACAAGCTTAATAATGACTCGTGATCCCGTGGGTTTGTCATATATAAAATTATACACAAAATTTAATACTTATCTTAATAATTTGTACGGTTTAGAATTAAAACCGTATTGCAGCTTTAGCGTCAAAGTACATTATTATTGAATTCAAAACATTCTTATAGTGTATGGAAGGGTGCTCGACGAAAATTATGATTGAAAATTGGATCTCAGATATTAAAAGTTTAGAAGTACTGGTTTAAGGAAATTCGAATACCATGTTGGAAGTTCGAGACACACTCTTGGCCCTCCATCACTATGCCTATTACATCGTAATGATCCATATTCACACAAATTTTTATGCAAATTAGTAAACATTCGGCGGTTCGGATCTCTCTCTGAGGATACCTTTCGCGATACAATATTTATGCAGCTCGTGCGTTTCCTTCTGCCAATCCATAAATCAGGTGCATGTCTGCCAGCTCGACTTTTCTAAAACATTTAATACTCCTCTGCGGGTGAGGGCAGTTCAAATTACTGTGGTACTAAAACTGAAAATTATATTGACCTAGGGTGACAGCGCATCTGGCGCTTTTACCCATTAGAATGGGCAAAAAAGATAGACTATGAATGGAGAATAAACAAATCAAGGGGCACAAGCGGGTAGGGTTAACGTAACCCAAAGTCGAACAGTCCATCGAAGCAGAACGCCAGCGGATTCGTAGAGAGGAAGCGGCAGGAAGGAAAACGGGAATACCAAGGCAATCAATCAGCAAGGATGATAGTTCATCACTATTGACCCAGTCTTAGACGCGACACAGAAGCTGACTTGTTGTTTATGTGATTGAAGGAATTTTTTGTTGTGTTATGGTAGGCGGATAGGGGTTCTCTACTTCATCGTAGAGTAAGCATAGTTAATTTTAGGGTGTGGATAAATGAACAGTGTTTGTGCTTTAATAATTGGATTGTCATGACATTTAATAGGTTTAAAAACATTTCTAGATAGCTTAGTGATGTAATTAGAAATCGGCTCTATGTGTAGATTTTTGTATATCACATCTTTTCGAACGTACCAAGGTACATTCGTTTTGGTGCGAAGAAGTTTATTTGGGATAATTTGAATTCTCTTCATGTGAGTGGTGGCTACTGATCCCCAGATGGAAACAACATAGGTGATTACTGAGCACAAAATTTGCTTGTACAGTATAACTTTACATTCCAGAGATAGAGGTGACCTTCTCCCAACAAAGGAGATGGCTGAATGAATTCTACCCCAGAATTTATATGCAGTTAGTCGATGTGTTTTTGTAAGCTAAGCCATGTCTGTTTCTTTAAATGCTGTTGTGAATAACGCCACAGTGCCGGCGAAGATGTTTCCGACCATGGGTTGCTATGCAATTCTGAATCCTTGCGATGTCCCTTACCTCCCGTTAAGGTGTGTTCCAATGATCCTGGGACACCCTGTATATGTGTGTGTATGTAAGTATCTAGCAATTTTTTTTCTACGAAAAATAGTAGATTGTGTATATATTTTTTTATTCTGGGAATTAAAACTTTCACATTTTGGTGTGAAAGTTTGCGGGATTCGAATACCTATTCGATAAATTACAAGGTGTTTAATAGTAAAACTTCCAAAAAAAATTTTTTTCGCGAGATAAAACAGGAGTCGATTGAGTATTAACGTCGTATTTCGAAATCAGACACATTTTCCTGCTTACCTGCAGTCATTCGAAAACAATTGAACGGGGATCAAACGAAAGTGAAAATGAACAACGCGTTTAAAAGTATTTTCCTATACCTTATTTTACGTCTTCTGACCTGATAAAACAACAAATTGAATGATTTCCTGATTTAAAACTTTCTAAAGAATAAGCAGAATATCAGGTTCTTACTGAAACAGTGGAATATACCAGCTCAAAGTACAAAGATTTCTATGTTTAGAATAAAAGATATGACTTTGTCAGAATTTTTATAGATGAAAAATTCAGAATGTTTTCTCACAGATGTGAATAATTTGAAGAGTATATGCTAGTTACAGAACATAATTCTAAGGTTTGATGAATTTTATTAAAGTTTCTTCTAGAGCTAGAGTTTAAAAGGAGTGGGCTGCATAGCAACAACAAACTTCACGGACAGTGCCTTCGTCTCATTCAGATAGTGGATGTACATGAAACTTATAAAAACATGGCTATTAGGGTAGATCACGGTATATGGAGAGGAAAAAAATGTTATGAATCGAAAACTACTTTTGCCTATTTTATTAAAAATATTATCTCCTGGCTTTATTTTTAGTCTTTTTTTTTCCTTTTGGATTGTGAAAAAAATGCACATATTGCCTTCATTAGACTATTCCTATCGAAACATCTCATGGCATTTACAGCTCATTCAATAGGGTTCCTATTTTTGATGCATTTTTAAAATTTTAATATATTACATTTGCATTGCATTTTTTTAAATTTTGATTAAATAAGCCGCATCATAAATATAAAGTTATTCAATGCATATATTTTTTCTTCAAAGTAGAAAACACACATTCAAATTGAAAATTTTCCTTTTGTCATTATTTCCTAACGTTATTATTATTCCATTAGCAAATACTTTCATTAAATTCTACGAAAGTATGCAAAATTTCCTCCAAAAACAGATCAACCGGTTATACTTGCAGTTAGTCTACTGTTAATTGCGTATGAATAAATAAATCCATTGAGGCTTTCATTCTTTGGCATAAAAGGACGGTGTTTATTTTTTATCTGTCAAAATGGGTGTAGCATGCCAGCTGATTATTTTTTAAAAGTAAATATGTCTACCTAAACTTAATTTCCCTTAGGTAGTACTTAAAATAAAAATAATTTTTTATTTCATTTCTTCCTTTATTTATGTATATAGAACATCTTTTCCGCATAGGTAGAGTTGAAAATTCTGAAACAAATAAAAAAAGCCTTTTTCGATCTATCCTAATGACTAGGCCGTAGGAGAGATTCAAATATGCAGATCATATCTGCTGTGATTTCAAAATTGGTGGCTTTGTGCAAACGATCATGGGACGGTAAGCGGGAATCAGGGCGAACATTTTCACAGAGATACATATTTGTTTAACAAGGGCATTAGGCCTCAAATGACGGGCGTCTACGGTAGATTTCTGATTAAGAAGACTATTAAACAAAAGAAAAGCTTCAACATCCTTTTTTCCCATTCAAACTGATATTAGGCGTTGTATAAATCCTTATTTTGTGTGACTTTTTTATGTAGCCTTGTTTTGAACCTTATTTTATTTATATATTTATTTTGTTTAAATAGGTTTTTCTTCGAGATTATGAAGTGGTGTTATGTGTTTTTTAATATTTATCATTATTACATTTATATAACCGTGTATATCTAGAAAATGCGACGTGATAGAGAATATCTGATTCTACCCTCTAAATTCAGCATCCCAAAATTAATTAATTGCTTTAACTAAGCAGATGCAAAAGAAACTGAAATTTTTGTTAAGTACGATTGCCATTATTCGAAAATATTACTTATTTAAAAAATTTACTATGTCTATAACAACAAGTTTTCCATTAATTGGATCATCGAAGGGAAATAAAATATTGTAAATAATTCAATTCATATGACATCATGATCCCATTTTGATGCAACTATGTCTATTTGGATTGTCAGTTTGTAAGTTTGAGGTTTCCAGACATGCTTTTTAAGGAAACTTTATATAGTGATATAGTAAAAATAGTTTTTTTATGAAATAGGCTGTCCAAAAATTAAATCATGACGCTTAATTTGAGGGAAACACATGTGATTGCATTTAACATATATCTATTATGACATCACATGAATTGATGAACTGACTTGCTGGAAACACGTGGCTGTAGATATCATGTGACAATGATGTCATATGAATTTAGCCTGAGCCCATTGTAGTCTTTGTAATCTTTGGTTGCCAATAATAAAAAAAATTAACAATAATTAAAAATTAACAATATTGCAGCTAACCTTCTGAACGGATTAAATCCTTACCTGCACAATCCTTGCCTTGTAGGGAATGTCTGGAAGCGCATAAACATTTCCATTTTCCTCTGTTATCTTTCACGCAGCGCCCATTTTTGCAGGAACAGTCATCAGCATCTGCGAAGAACAACTCACTTATTATAGTCTTGATCCCCTTTCAGTTCATAAAAAAGCAGATTCAACATATTCTCGGCATTTTCATTTTTTCTCAATTCTTACTATTAGTTCACTCTCTCCCTATATACATATTTATATATCTCGTTCAAATTTTCAATCGTTAATAAGATACTTTTTATTCATCCAATTAAGTCCAAATACATTTTTTTAACTTGTAGTGGATGACACTCTTCAAATATTAATTCATTAATTCAATTTTATTTTTTAATTCTAAGTTTATTCTGGGTTTTTCTGATGAAGTTGGAATTAGCTGCAATAGATAGCGTTAGCAAAGTAGGAATTGACTTTTTTAAAAAAAATTATATTATTTGTTTTTTATAATTCAGGGGTGACCAAAAAAATTTATATACACTTTGAAAAAGAAAAACGTATATACTATCATACATATTACAGTGAATAAAAATGACAAAGCTACAATAAGTGCTTAAACTGTAACCCACCCGCCTTCAAACATTTTTCAGTTCGATGCCGTACATGGTTGGTGTAATAACTTGTCATTTATTTTCTAAACTACTACTCAAATCAATCAACTCAAACATAAATATCTTGATTAAATACAATTATATTGACTAAAAACAATTCTCTTGGTTATCACTACAATCAAATAACTACTTTCCATCATGTTAAAGCACTTCCAAGATACTCTTTCTTTTTTATTACACCAGATCACCCCTGTATGTCGATCCCTCACGGAAGGAATTGAATTTCCTTCACCCCAAAACAGTACAGCGCTTCCAAAACAAGGGACTCTCTTTTCCGTGACCGCCTCGCTTGCGGTCAAAACCCCTTCTCCAAAATACAGTAACCCCTCCGAAACCACGCCAACATTCCAAAATCTCCGCCAACAGTAGTCTCAGACACTACAGTTGGTGACATCTCTCAGAGTAGCTACATGAATTTCGTGACTAGCCGTTTCAACCTCATTGTGGAGCTTCTCTAGGGTAGACAGTGTCTCCCTGTACACCCCATTCCGGAGGTAACCCCATAAGTACAAGAGACCACATCACTTGAGCGTCTTTTTCAACCTGCGAGAGGTACCATTCACAAAACTGGGTCTACCTCGTTCAGTGTGTGTAACAATTGTGTGGTATGTAAACTTTCTATTTTATTATTTGCAAAATACGACCTACACTAGCCCTACTCACGTCTTTTTCACGTGCACATTGGGATGTCTATTTTGGGGGTGAACGAATCTAACAGACGACGTTTCGTTTGTTGATGTGCGAGGAAGGTCTTTCTTAGACATATCCTCTACTATTCCAGTGGGTTCTAACTTATCGCAATGGTTAAGTGCGTTCCTATCTATAATGTCGTTGCACTTCACTGATATCCAACATCATTTCAAATTTTTTTTCGCTGCTTCAAAGTCAGACGTACTTGCGTCAGGGTCTCACTTTCGTTACTAAAACTATAACGCAATCTGTCGCACAACTATTGTTGTGAACATGTCGAAACACTAATGCTACAACTGTTAATACCAACTCTTACAACTTACCCCTCAAGGCAATGCGATCTCAAACTTATCCATTGGGATGTACCCAACTTCTTTTCTCTAATTGCTAAGAAGGTACGCCGACAAACGTGAGAAATATCCGTTCGTTTCCCTAATTTCTGGGGGAAAGTTTCGTAAAGGGGTGGTCAAAAATTCTGACCATTTTCCCACGGGCAGTCCGAGAGATGAAAAAAGACGCAGGTACAATGTGCTTTCGATTTCTCACGGAGGCCTACAGACAAAAGATCAGAGGAATAGGCGGTGCTTGACCATGAGAAACTTGAAAGGGAGAGCGAGAGAGTTTAGGAGGACATTTACTCGAGAGAATCCGAAGAGGCCTCTCAGTCAGCGATACCTGGGAGTCTGCGAATTTACAAAAATGAAGACAGAACCGATGAGTTTCGAGCCAACGAGAGCACGGTGGAGATAGAACCAGCGAGCTCACACCCAACTATGTGTGGAATTACAAAAAATCGAAAACATTCTCTAGTTAGCTGTGGACCTTTGGTATATCGAATACACCGGACATTTTCCGAAATTATCACTTTAGTTAATATATTTATGCCAGCGGTATAAAGACTTTACCGCGAAAGAGACTCTATATCTGTGGACACTTTTCGCAGTTAAATTGTACGGGAATATTTTTTGTTGATTTTCATACTTTAATAAATAGTTTAATCCAGAGCTGATTGAAGCCAATACAGCATTAACGTATTACCCAGTATAAAAGTGTGTGTATACATTTTTTATCACCCCTGTCTGTAACTACTTAATTTTTCAATATCTTTCTTATTCTTTCGTTTTCTTCCGGATAATCATATGAACTCTATCTTTATCTACCGTATCTGAAAAATATTTTGAAATTTTATGAAGTTATCTGCATTGAAATCTCAAGCCTCCCAAGAGAATATCACCCTATTGTGTTTTTGTGCGAGTTGTATAAAGCGCCGTCTGTGGGGAACTCCCGAAACAAAATAACGATCCTTACTAATATTCGCTACGTTGTCAGCTCTATTTGTAATTATAATAGGCTACAAACTTCTCGTAATAAATAAATAAAAATTGTTCGATTATGTGATAACTTTATTTATTTCTTATTAACTTCTCAAATTAATCAATACACACATAATTAAATTTTTAACATAGTTTATTGATTAAATACGATATATGCGGTTCTATTAATTAAACACAATCAGGTCAAAATCAAACTACAATGTTCATCGTTTCTCAAATCAATCACAGTCCTCCGTGTTAAAACACTCCCAAGAAACTCTATTCTTGGTACAACAAACCGCACGCCGGTTCTCATCGAAGCCATTCAACTTCCTTCGCCCCAACACAGCTTAGGCGCTTCGCGCTAAACAAAAACAAGGGTCTCACTCTCGCCAACAGCAGTCTCAGACACTACAAATTAGTAATGATGCTTGTACGTCATTATAAGTAGATCATTCAAAACGCAAATTCAAATATTAAACTCTGAAATGTCAATTCAAAGGAAAATTATCGAAAGAAACAAATAATATTAGCTTCACTGAAATAGATGAAGAAAAATTTGAGAGTGAGGATGGTATGTAGGATTTATTTGAGCAATTCGTCACGGATACTCAAGAAGAGAACATTGTGAATACGAAAAATAATGCTCTGATTCTCTAGTTTCAAAGACGAATGTGAAGAGATAAGGAACGATCAAAATATTAAAACTTCAACTGATGGAACTTTCAAGAAGGTTTCGAACCTGGAGGAGGATTCCTGCTTTATACTATTTTCAGAGAAATATAAAAAGCAACGTAAGGGCTGCATTTTCAATAAAGTGTAAAATGCTATGATGAATGACTCATTTTGATTTGAAAAAAGATATATACGTAAATTATTGAAAGAAAAAGATAATTTTTCAATTTTTATTCTTCTTTTTTAAATTTATAAGCCTAAAATCTCCAAAAAAAAGTATTAAGATGTAAAAGTGGTTAAGGTGTGTAATTTGGCATCTTAAAAATTACCTAAATATCGGTTGTTGTTTTTTGTATTTTTACTTAGTTATATTCTTTGCATTATTATCTTTCGATTGATATATTACTTTTGTTTGTCAGAAAAATAGAAGTTGAAAAACATTTCAGTTAAAAAATGTAGACAAACAAATAAGGGAATTCGACCACACACCCTTTTGAGATTTAAAAAAAAAAGTGACTTTAAAAAGTGAAATAGAGTAACTAAAAAAAGTGTTGCAAATAAAGCAAGATATTTCTGAAGTATTCCATTAGTGTAATTTTTATTTCTTTTGAACTATGTGTGTATAAAATTTTTTAATTAAGGTATTTTGTATTAATAATTTTTAAAAAAATTTTCAGTTCTTATTCATCTCATGGGTTTTCCATAAAAATGTTATATTTCAATATTATGTGGAGCAAAAAAGTTTAAAATTTCTGCCATGACAGAAAAAAAAATTTTTAACATTTTCCAAGAGATTTCTTATGCAATTAATACACTCTAAAAAAAGATCGTTTACTAAATATGTGCTTTGAAATAGTATGAAAATGCTATTATTCTTAAGAAAAATGTAAAGATACTATTCTAAGTTTTTTTAAGCTTCTAATAATTATTTTTTTAGAATTATAAACATAAAAGTGGTTTTTCTAAGTTCATGTTTTTTGCATTCAATAGGATTCTCCTTCCACGATTATTTACCAATCCCTACCATTTTTCTACTGTGTGTTATATATAATCCATATAACAAAATTAGGGATCCATTTTGCAGAAAACTTAATACTTTTTCTTAAAAAAAATTAAAATGTAGAAGATTTTGGCATTTTTGTTGAGTTTTAGCATCATGCGTTTAGTATCAGCATTTTATTTTTTTTCTCCCAAACTAATTAAGTTATTGTTAAATCGTTCCCTAAAGTTGTTGAAAATATTCTTGGAAGTATTACAAAAAAAATTTCAGGTCAAAAAAATTAATAAATACAAAAGGAGTAACATTTTTAAAATTTCCGAATATTTTTTTAAATTTTGAAATTTTTAAAATTTTGTTGATAATATGTACAAAATTTCATCTTGTTTCATTTTCTTGATTAAAAACATTGTATGAAATACTAAAATAAAATTTTTAAATACACAAATAAAATAAACGAGTTTGCTTTAGACCACACGACTGAAGTACAACTTCTTTAGCTCCATCTATATGTATGTATATTTATATATATATATATATATATATATATATATATATATATATATATATATATATATATATATATATATATATATATATATATATATATATATATATATGCATACATATATATATATGCATACATATATATATGCATACATACATATATATATATATATATATATGTGTGTGTGTGTGTATGTATGTATGATATATAGATGTATATTCATAAACCTATATTAATTTTCTACAAATATTTCAATTTATTATGGGTTTTTATCGATAAATTAATATTGTCGAATAGAATTTTATTCATCATTTTCATTATCGGATACATCAGTAATTACTGTGGTTGATTGTAAGACAGAGACAATAGGCTTATGGTATGAGAAATAAGTTGAATATGTTTTCAATTGAAAATTAGAAAGGTATCTAGATAAAACTGCATCGATTGTTGTTCTGTCTTGTAGTAGGCTCGTTTCGGTTATTAATCATTTTAGTCTTTTGTAGCTCTAATTTATTTTGTAGCAAGTTCATTAAGAGTTGTCCTTCTTCGGACGCGAAATTAACATTGAAATCTTCTGCTAAAATTAGTGGCAAATTTAAAATTAATTTACAATTTTATTCACTTTAAAGGTAGAATATTGAACGTATTGAACAAAATATTAATTTATAAAATTGTTCAAGAACGAAATGAAATTACGAAATAATCAAGAAATCACCGTTCGCGTAACGCTAGCAAACTCGCAAACGAGCTACTGACTGAGAGAGATATGTATATTTAATGCAGCGGCTATGAGAGGAAGAGAGAAAGAAAATGTGTTCGTGCACTACTCTCTCTTACTCCTACAGTAATATACGAACGTAACTCCCTCTCTCTCTCTCTCTTTCTATCTCAACTTCCGTTCGCTTCGCCCGATCACACTTTTCGTAACGCTCTCGTTACGCATTCACCAGCTTACTCCCCAAGTCAAGCGTGCGTAAAGAAGTTTTACTTCACAAATTGTTCAAAAGGTGCCAAGTAGCCTTAATCAAAATTCCCCCTACGAGAAATACTTACCTGCAATGCTAGAAAAGGGGTGAAGCAGACCGTTGTGATGAGATACATTCAACCCAATTTCATTGGCAGTATGCTCATTCTTCAAGAAAAAAGCTGAAGAAACCAAAATCAAGGAAGAAAAAGCCACGCAAAGCAGCATCTTGACAAGAAACTAACGTTCTGACGAAAATACCTTAATCCGCATTTTCCGTTTTCAATGATGAATCCTCAATCTTTACAAGTGATAGGGACTCAAAAAGAGATAACATCACATCCTTTTGTCACCAAGAAGCCCTTCGATAATGTTTGAGCAGTAAGTAAATTGAACTGTTTTTGGACCGACATCGAATTTGAATGACAACTGAGATAATGGGTACTTAAGATAAGGATTAAGAAATTGAATGTGTTCCTTCAATAAAGCCGGATCCATTGTTAACAAGTGCTTCTAGGATTTCTGAGTATAAAATTCTTGTTTACTTTCGCATTTTCAATTTTTTTTAATGTCTCGTTTCTTGAAAAGGATATCTGACAGCCTTCAAAACATTCACAAAAAGAAAATACCGTATTGTAACAATGGAGATATTCTCTGTGTCTTTCAAAATGGCGTGTCTGATTTGCATAAAAATGCGTCATTCAAGAAGACAAGTGAAGCACAAATAATCTCGATACATTTCGCCTGAGCAGTTTTGCTATCGACTTTACTTCTTTACAGTTACACGCTATTTTTTAAATCCCATTCATCAGACCAACATATACACAAAAGAAAATGATATTGAATCGATGAAAAAAGGTAGGTTTCAAAAAGTAAGGCTCCCTGTGTTCTATAAGAAAATAAGCATCCATTTAAACATTAAGCATGTTCTCCCACGCATTGTCCTGAACTAAACTCTGGAGCTTCTTTACTATTATGTTTGATATGAGAACCTCGCTTTGTGAAATAACTACAAATGTCATAAGCATTCCTACTTATGAAGTGTAATGAAAAAAAAGAAGGAAGGTTGAAAGAAATATTTCTTAAAAAGGGTCTGTATTTTGGCAGTTAAGCCTTTACAGACACGGCAAGTCCCCGAGAGTCAGTTCATTGGTGACACCATCTAGTGGCGGATCCTGCAACCTAATTTTTGAAGTTTGAATTTATTCAATTCAAGCTTTCAGCGGATACTAAATATTGCCGTGATTTAATTTTTCCCAAAGTATCAGAACCAAATTGATGCTCAAGGGATCTTTTACATTCTACATAATCATTTGACATGCGTACCTACGGTTTTCGACTCCAGTCGGAATCGAACCCACAACCTTAGGCTTACAAGGCGGACACGCTACGAGACGACAAAGAATGAAATATAGAGGAAAGAGAGGAGAATGAATAGATGAGGAATTAATATCGGAGCTATATATAGAAGTATTACTGAGATCAAAGGATTTTTCACCGAAGGTGATCAGATAACCGATCAGGATTATAAGATTTTTGTTTAACGAAACCGAATAAAATTATTTCTTATTATACGTAAGTAATCTAGAAAATTCCGTTTAGCCACGCAGAAAAGAAGGAAATAATCTTTTGGGACTAACTGTTATATTTAATCATGAGCAGCATCGAATGTTTTTCTGCTATAGGGTATTACCATTGTTTAGGCATGTATGGTAGCGGGGCACGATGGCTTGGATTCCCTCATCAAAAAACGATGCCACCTGCGACTGCAGCCACCGAATAACAACGGATATGAATTTGTCATCATCCCGAAACTGCTTGGGATTTCTGGTTCTTGAACTAATGAAAGTTACCTGAGGCGAGATTCATGCTGTAGGGGAGAGACTGTAAGTATCTCGGATCCACGCCTAGAGATGTGGGAGAAAGGGAAGGAAGACTAGCCATGTTCAAAATAAGCTAATTTATTTGTAACACAAGTTCAATCAATCAAAACTAAGAGATGCACCCAATTAAAGCTATATAGAGTCAATTAACAAGGTAGCCGAAGTATGAGAAGACTCTAAGGGTACACAGCATGATTCGATTTACAAAAATCAGTCAAAAAATCAAATCTAAGCTTTTTAACCTAAATTGTTTTTTATGTACTTTTCTATACTCTCATAAAACTTGAAAGCTCTAAGCTTAAAAAACGCAGAGTTATGATAACTTTGACGTTCGTTTTCATTCCCAACGGCAAATCGAAACTTTAAACTGGCTCATCTCAGAAAGATAAGTTAACTAGTGAGTCTTCATTTTAAATGCTAAGGCTTTTTTTCTATTGGAAATGTTTTTCACTTGTTGCTAATAGTACATGGAATAAAAGTTGGTGTGCATTTTTCAATCAAATCAAAACTTATTTTTAAAGAAATAATTAAATTTAGAATCTACACATTTTTTTAAGGAATTTTCAATAAGCATCACAAAAAAGGAGTATTGTGCGGTTACCAATCATGTTATCACAAAACCCATACCATCAAGGGAAGGGACGCCGTTCTTTAACGTCCGTAACATTACGGTGGATGACGTCACTAAAACGTCGGATGGGCGTGGTTTCCTAGAGAGCTGTGGACATTCCAGCCCTGGATCTTGCCTAAGCAAGTCGAGAATTATGGAAGCTCCGGTCGATGACCAGTGTATCAACATGGAGAACCTTGGTCCCCCCTCGCCACCTAAATTCCCTGATGAGTTACGTTGCTCGCAAATTAAAAGCGTGCAAATGGAAATGCGGATCTTCACCGCAAGAAAGGCTTACGTCTCTGAGTTGTTGGAGATAGAAAAAGAGACAAACGGCCCGAGGACGGAAACGGCGCAGAAGTCAGAAGAAGAGATGACGTCCCTCGAAGAAAAGATTAATATCCTGGAAGGTAAGATGCACGAATTATTACCTTGCCCAATTGCATTATGTTCTCATAATAGTAAAAATAAAGCGGTTAAAAGAACCGCCGATCCGGTAATCAGACCGGCTAAATTTACGGCAAAAGCCACTAATAATAACAATAAATCTAATAATATTAGCAAAAATAAAAATGATGTGACTGATTTCGTTTTCCCTAAGAAAACAAGTAAAATTGTTCCAGTGAAGGAATTGGAGCAGCTTAAAACTACCAACGCTTTTGCAGCCCTCAACACTGCAACAGTCGACGCCGAGGACGTCTCCCCACCCAAACCAAAAATTAAACCAATTTTTATGCGAATTATAAGCTCGTATAACCTAATCCTTCAAGAACTACATCGTTCCTACCCCACTGCAACTAATACCCACATGAGGGGTTATATTAAAATTGAAGCTCAAAGCAGTGATGACCACAGGGACATCACAAACTACCTAAAAACAAAAGACTTAGAGCACTATGTAATAGATCCCCCCTCTACCAGACCACTTAAACTGGTCATAAAAGGTCTCCCTGACAATATTGATCCTGAGGATATTAAAAACGACCTCATATCCAAGGGTATTAAAATTATTAAAATAGCCCAACTTAAGAAATTTGTAACTAAAACTCCCCTACCTCTCTACATGATAGAGATAGAGCGCGATGAAAATGTCAATGACATTTTTCAAGTGCGCAGCTGTCTCTACATGCAGATAAAGCTAGACCCCTTTAGAAAGGGTAATCGTATTACCCAATGTTACAATTGTAACTATTTTCATCATGCTAGTCAAAACTGCAGTATGAAAACGCGTTGCTTAAAATGTGGTGAAAACCACAGGACAGGCGCGTGCGAAATAAAAGAAAAAATTGAAAATCCCCTCTGCATTAATTGTAATACTAGAGGCCACATGGTCTCCTCCACTGCATGCCCCCAATTTCCCAAGCCCAAAAAAGGTAAAGGAAAATCCCCTATTGAAAACCTAAAGCGTAATATCGCTAGCAACCCGGTTATCCCTGGAATCAGTTACGCGCAAATCCTTAATCCCAATTCGAAACAACAGATGGCAGCACTCAGATACTTTCCGAATGCATGGAAGACTGCAGTAGTAATACCAATTCTGAAACCTGGGAAGAATCTAACGCTGGCCGATTCCCGCAGACCGATCTTTCTACTACCAATCCTAAGTAAACTGGCAGAGAAAATTATCTCTGCCAGACTTAATGACTACCTTGAGAGGAATAACATCCTCACTCCGGAGCAGCACGGGTTTCGACCTCGTCTCTCCACCTCCCATCAGCTACTCAGAGTAGTAGAGTACATTAAATATGCTATAGATAGAAATCAGTATACAGCTGCAGTGTTCCTTGACATTCAGAAAGCTTTCGATAGAGTTTGGCACACTGGCCTCCTCTTCAAACTAATAAAATATAAAATTCCACCCCCACTAATACTCCTCCTAAAGTCCTATATCAACGACAGAACTTTTACGGTAAAAATTAACAGAACCTACTCACAAATTAATTCGGCAAAAGCCGGAATTGCCCAAGGCTCTATTCTTGGCCCCGTTCTCTTTAACCTCTATGTAAACGATATTACTAAAAGCACTAATACAATGATTTGTATGTATACAGATGACACTGCTATACTAAGCAGACACTACGACCCCAACACACTTACAAAAAATCTAAATGATCACCTGGCTCACCTTGAAAAATGGTTCTCCGTTTGGAAAATAGCCCTGAATACTTCAAAAACTGAAGCAGTATCCTTTTCTCGAAAGCGTCCACCCCCTGATATTACGCTCCAAAATCAAAGAATCCCCTGGTCTCAGCACACCAAATATCTTGGTGTTATAATTGATAAAAATCTCACGTTCAGACAACACATTACACACATCAGAAATAAATTAAAAAATGCTTCGCGTCAACTTTATTCCCTAATTGGTAGAAAGTCTAAATTGAATAGACATAATAAAGTGCTTATCTACACTCTGATCTTAAAACCCCTTCTGACATATGCTTCCCCAATCTGGGCGCATGCAGCAAGAACCAATATCAACCTCATTGAAAGCTCTCAAAATACAATCCTTAGACAGATACTCGATGCCCACTGGTATATGAGAAATGTAGATATAAGAACGTCATGTAATATCCCAACCATCAGACAAAAAAAAAGTATCAGAAATATCGCAATTAACTTTTTCAGCAACATAGATGGGCATGACAACCCAACTATCAAAGCCATCTCAACATATCCCACGTACCCATTCATTCGTAGACCAAGAGACATCTTGGTAGATCCCGATTTTATTTAATTTAATCTTTTTATCTTTTTATTTTATTTTATTTAATTTCTTTTCATTTTTTACAAGTCAAAATTATATTCCTTCTTCACTGCGATCCAACTCTGTTGAATCGCAGTTTGCTCTGATTGGCTACCATTTCTAGCAATGTCTTATACCCCATTAACCGTACCCCTGGCTCGACCAATAAAAATGCTTTCTTTCATTCTTCAGCTCATGTTCCCACCTCCAGATATTTTTTACAAGTCAAAATTATATTCCTTCTTCACTGCGATCCAACTCTGTTGAATCGCAGTTTGCTCTGATTGGCTACCATTTCTAGCAATGTCTTATACCCCATTAACCGTACCCCTGGCTCGACCAATAAAAATGCTTTCTTTCATTCTTCAGCTCATGTTCCCACCTCAGATATTTTTTCCGCACTTTCTGATCTCGGTTCTTGCTGCAACCCGATTGGCCAACGTAACTCCGCCCACTTAATGGACGCTTCAATCTTTGATTTTCTAGCTCTTAAAAGAGCTTTTTATTCTCTTTTTAATATAATTTAAATGTTTTACACCCATTAAATTCTTATATATTCTAGATCTACCCATATTTATTATTCATTTAAATTAATACTTTTCTAAAAAGGGCAATGGTATAATTCTGTACAGTCATCTTAAAATTCCAGGATAGGAGATTAGAGTCCGGAAGGACTAAGAGCTCCAACAGTCACCCCAACGCTAGAGCTGTGGATGGGAGCGGAATGTGAAGTAGCAGGTCGTTACGATCGTCATAGTGGCAAGAACAGTTTGTAGCACGTTTTTCTCGACAGCGGTGGCAAAAAAAATGAGTTCCAATATTTTCTGGACTCCTGAAAAGTAGCTCCTCAGAATGAACCAGATGAGACTGATCTTTTTTTTTTTTTTTTTTTTTGGATCTATGGCGAAGATTTCCTCGTAAAGAGCAGGCTGAATTGCGAATTCAGATTACTAATTTCATTAGTAATGCTGAACTAAGAATGATACAATCTGATACATCACCAGCCTGCTCAACCCCAAGAAATGAAGGGAGGATGCTTTCAAGCAAAGCCAATGTTTCGGAAATATTTTTTGTCTAAGTTTTACTTTTTTAAATAATTAATAGACTAAAATTTTTTTAAAAAATTAGATTCTCTTATTTTAATGCAAAAAAATAATGGAAGTAACCTCTATAACTTACTTATAATTCACTTATCAAAATTGTATATTTTTCATTTTTTTTTTTGTTGTTGTTTTTCAGTGTTTAAATTAAATTCTCTTATTTTAATGTAAATAAAGGAAGTAACTTATAAGTTACTTATAATTCACTTATCAAAATTGTATTTTTTTCATTTGTATTTTTTTTTTTTGTTGTTGTTGTTCAGTGTTTAAATTAATTTTTTAATCTGTAAAAATTTAAACTATGGAAAAAAGAAATATATGAATAAAACTATTAAATCATGTCATGATTGTATTTTCTTTACAACTATATGCAACACTTCTTTGGAGCATATTGTCTTTTTTTGTATTATAAAATATTTGAAGTCAGTTAACTGTTTACTCAATTCTATACAAAAATATTGGTATTAATATAATGTGTTATATGTGGGATTTGACTAGAAGTTTTTTGGGAATTTTACAGATTCTTTTAAACTTTTCCAAATGTTTACTTTTGAGAAAAAGAATTTTATGAAAATTAATCCTTGGAATTACTTAGAAATAATACATGGTTTTTGTAATTCTTTAATTTCAATGAACTAATGCAACAAATAATCAAATTTCTTTGATTTCATTTATTGATATCTTAAAATAACAATATATGTAAAGTATGTACAACACAGTAATTAGTTAAAAATTGCTTTCGTCACTTGAAGATACAATTTCAATCGATTTATTTTTCGACACCTTTAAGTGATAAGTTTTTGCAAACTTCACGATTACCAGATATGCATGATCAAAGCTCTTTTTGAAATTCAAATCTATCATCTATCTATCAAATTACTGAAAGTTTCACCTTCAATCAAGCGTACGCTTCTAGTGCATTGAGAGAAAGCAATTGAACGTGCAATCAGGAGAAAGTTCATAAAAAATGAACAATGCATCTTGATGTGTACATACTCTTATGTGAATTGATCAAAAACATTACAGTGGCGGCAAATGTGTTGAAATTCGTATACCGCATAGAAAAGGACTGCACAAAAACAGGTTCTACTGTATAAAAAAATGTGTATAAAATATTTTAAAAAAATATGTTCAATATATAGGTACAATATAAAAAAAATATGTTCAATATATAGGAACAATAAAAAAAAAAAAGTATGTTCAATATATACAAAAAAATATGTTCAATATAAAAAAATATGTAAGGAAAACATCCATTTTAAGATTGTTTACAGCTACGGACGTAAGTACAGCAGGTCGCTATCCTAGGAAACCCACTCGATCAACGTTAACAGACAGCCGTCTTTTCTGTGACGTCATCCATCGTAATGGTTACGACCGCGAAAGAACGACGCCGCTGCTCTAGATTACTTTATCATTACTTTATACCCAGATGGAAGTACTTGTGAATCAAATTTCATATATGTACGTCAATTTTTGTAGGAGTAGCATTTTAAAATCGCTTCATAAGTTTCAAGTTTTTCCCTTAAAAAATTAAATGGTTAGTGTTTTATGAAATTTTGAGTACCATACCAGGTGCTTTATATGAAAATCGATTCTTAAGGAGTCAACTCAAAAAAAAAAAGGTAGACAAAATTTTTCTGGATTTCTACTAAAGGATGTTTTTTTTAGAGGTATAGAACTTTAAATTGCAATAAAACAAAGATGTATTATTCGATTGACATGATTTTTTTTATTCGAAAGATAATCTTGTGGCATTACATTTTAAATATGATCAAGCAAGGCGTAGATTCGTCGAATGGGCCCAAAACGAGATTGCCGTTGTTCCCGATTTTCATAAGCGAATTTTGTTTAGCGATGAAGCGCGTTTCTGGTTGAATGGCTACGTCAACAAACAAAACTGCCGCATTTGGAGTGAAGCTAATCCACAAGTGTATGTCGAAACACCGTTACATCCAGAAAAACTGACTGTTTGGTGCACTTTATGGGCTGGTGGAATCATTGGTCCGTACTTCTTCAAAAACGATGAAGGCCACAACGTTACAGTCAATGGTGATCGGTATAGAGCCATGATTACTAACTTTTTCATTCCTGAATTGAACAATCATGATGTCCAGGAGCTGTGGTTCCAACAAGACGGCGCAACATGTCACACAGCTCATGCCACAATCGATTTATTGAAAGACACGTTTGGTGACCGCGTTTTGGACCTGTGAATAGGCCTCCAAGATCTTGTGATTTAACACCGCTAGATTATTTTTGTGGGGCTATGTAAAGTCATTGATCTATGCGGATAAGCCACAAACGCTTGACCATTTGGAAGACAACATTCGCCGTGTTATTGCCGATATACGGCCACAAATGTTGGAAAAAGTCATCGAAAATTGGACGTCCAGATTGGGCTACATCTGAGCCGGCCATGGCAGTCCTATGCCAGAAATCATATTTAAAATGTAATGCCACAAGATTATCTTTCGAATAAAAAAAATTCATGTCAATCGAATAATACATCGTTGTTTTATTGCAATTTAAAGTTCTATACCTCTAAAAAAACACCCTTTACTAATGGAACACGTCATTTTCCCAGTTTTGTCCCACCAACATCAAAAAAAAAAAAACAAAAAAAAAAAGTAACCTAAAAAAATAATTTAAGTCAATTCCTACTTAGGTGAACAAAGAAAAAAATTATTTTCATTAAATAACTATAATTAATATAAATATCTATAGTGTACACAAAGGTGTTCGTACACTTACAATTTTTTATAAAATTTAATGTTTCGACTGATAAAAATTAATATATCGGACTTATAATTTTTTTATGATATTCGCAACTTGTTCTTAATGGATGGATATAATTAATTTTTTAAAAATATATTACAACTATTATTTTTAAAAATTAATAATCAAAAAAAGCTGCTAAAAATTACGCCACAAAAGTCTTCGTACACTTAACAAAAATATCAACATAGCTTTAAATATTGAACTTCTTTCTTAATTTAGTACTTAGTGGGATATTTTTTTACTGTCCACAACAACTTTTAAACGTCTTGGTATAGATTCAATCAGTTTTTTGTAATTTCTGCAACGATTTTCCACCATGAATCTGGGATTATTGTTTTTACTACACATTATGCGTTTATACGTCATGTTTGCTTTTTTTTTTCTTAAATCAAATTCTCACCAAATATGTTCTACAGGGCTAAATAAAGAGATTGAGGAGGTGTTTTCAGAATTTGGGGACAGTTATAGAGACACCAACGGCCTACATTAAGAGCAGTGCGCTTGGCGTCATTACACTGCGAAAAACCGGTCTTCAGAACTAAGTACAAAATACTCACTTTTGAATACGTCACATACTCAAAATAGCACCGATGCAAACATACTCAAATTTGAGAAACGCACATGCTCACTTTTGGCAACAAGCGCATACTCATTTTTGAACCTGTTACTGGATCAAATATGAGAATGCAACATTAAAATGAGTATGTAATGCACTCAATAGCGAGTGTATAATGGATTAAATATGAGTATGTATGGTATTTATTTTCGATACTGTTGTATCTAATACGAATTTTTAACATATATCAACTCAAATTTAAAGGGATCTAAATATGTGATACCTAAGTTGTAAATTTCCTTTTTTTCTATCTTATATATTATTTAATTTACATTTTATGAAGTTTTTACCACTTAACTACGAAAGTCTAAATTCTTTTTGCATTTATTGTGTTACAAAAAGGTACTTGCGTATCATCGCAAAAGTGCCAACGTTCAAGATAAATCGATATGTCTCGTACGCGCTGAATTAGCAACCATTTACTTTGTTTTATATAATGTGGCCAATATTTTTGCGGTGATACGCAAGTTTCAACAAAAATATAATTTTTGGTTTTAAAAATGCAGCTGCTATGTGATCATAAACTGTATTATTTTTTAGCTTTTACCTCAAATTTAAATCTTTGAAAATAACGAAAATAGATTCGATGCAATAATTAAATAAATGTGTAAGCAATTTGGTTCATTAAAAGCTGTATTTATATTTCTAGAAGCAATATTTTGTTTCTTTAAAACCCTATACAAACAGAAAATAAATTTTATTTAAAATCAGTCTTTCAATAAGTATCTTGGAAACATTATTCATTAAGAAGTGCCTTGAAAACATTAAGATGAGTAACAGACTTTTTATATTAAAAATTTCTAAACATAAAATTAGAAAGAAATAGTTTCTTTACATATCATGTAACATGGGAAAAAAACTTCTAAAACTCAGAAACCCGACTAAAATGAGCCTCATTAGGTCTGTGAAGATCCCCTTGGATCTCACTTTGAGAACGAGAATAATTTGGAGTCAGATAAGAGCCAGTAGCCATTTTTATAAATAACTTTCTTTATTTGGTTATCTTTCCCAAATAGAATCAAAGACTTTTAATAACAAATAATTCAAATTAGCTATATGAGGTTTAAAAGGGACTTTCCTTTAAATTAACTTAAATATTTAATGATCCAATTAATTAACAATTAGAATATCGATCACGCAGAGATTACCGCAATAAGAGATCCCAGAATTATATTCAATATTCCTATTGAACATTTAATTTTAATCTCACTCTTAATATAAAGCTTTAATGAGATTTTAATCAATATTTACCACACTGCAGCTCAGCTCAGCTCAGCTTTTTCTGAGATTTTATCCTCCTATAAATCTCCAATAATAAATCTCTAACTTCACTATTATACCTTCCTGCTTCAATCTCTCTCTCTCCTACTGCTTTTTACTTTACTATTCCGTTTAACTTAAATACTTTATCTAATCTGCATAACAAGGAATCCCGTCCTCTTTTTGGAGCTGATTGGAAATAGGTAGGGGAATTAAATTTCCCTAAAAAAGACGTCTCAGAAGGTTAGTGATAAAGTTCCGTATAGGTTTGTCACAGGTCCCCAGGTGAGTAAGTATTTTTTGATCTATTGTTTTGTTTAAATGGATACATACACAACCTCTGCTCTCAACACTCATCAAACGAGCTGCTGGGACTCCCTTTTAATCCATCCAGATGGAAATAAAATGCATTGTAATATATATTACAAATCAATCTCACTTTTATATTAACTGATTTTATACCCTATCACTAAAGAAAACAAATATTGTAGTTCTTAAGTTAATATTTTTTAAATCAAAAAATTAATAATTAAAAAGTTTGGTCCTTAGAAGAATGTAAAAACAACTAAAACAGTAGATTTTTACATTTACAAATCATTTAAAATGCACGAACTTTTAACCAACTGGAAAAAGTTTTTAGAGAAGTTTCAGCACCCATTTAGACGAAAAAATAACATCTAGGAACCATTCAAACCATAATCTATCCATTTTACTAGTGTAAAGTACTTTTTTAATGATTCACTGCAAACAAGAAAAATAAAACAAACTAAATCATATTTTTGAAATATTAATTCTGGAAACTGTACACATACATATCATAATAAAAAAAACAACAAAGACATAAGTGTGATTTTTTAAACAACACGCCTTCATCCATAAGAGTTATTTTTTATTGATTTTTTATAAACACTATATATATATATATATATAATACATATTATAGTCAACTTCATTCTCATTTTTATAGTATAGCTTAGCTTATGTTTTAAAGTAATGTACATCGAGTTATCATTGTAAATATAGAAAGTTCTAATGTGTAAAAGTGTGCATAATTAAACAGATTTTTTTTTTACTTCTATCAAATCAACAGCATGTGTCTTGGGAGTTACTAAGTATGAGTAAAAACGCCGCCTTTCAAACAATGTTGTTTCAAATAAATTACTTGTTAGGATACAGAAGTCATCTAAATTATATACTGAATAATTTATAGAAAGCTGGTTCTGAGCGGAATTTTAAAAGTATCCTTATTAGAGTAAAATCTCTGCAAATATTGTTCATAATTATATAGTTTTTAAACGACTGTCTACAAAATGTAGCATAACATATTTAGTGTTATGCTACCCCGTATGACTGTTTTGAATATGACGACAAAGACTACAATGGGAATCAAATGGTCTTTGGCAGAAAGTGCAAAATGTATGAAATTTGTAAATTACTTTTTATTCATAAAATATAGAAAAAGGAAAATCAGAACTATGTGCAAAATGTAAAATAAAATATGAATTGAAACATTAAAAATAAAGATTTAGCTAACAAGTAGAAATGAAATTAATGCAAATGAAAAATAAAGATTTCATAGTTTAGAAACAAGATAAAAGATTTTAAAAAATACGATTTTTTAACTAGTACTCGTGAAGGCATGTCTTTCTAAGTGAGAGAGTATTAAAATAGCACTGGTGTGCTACACAAGGGCTTTTGGCGACAGACCTCGAAATCTTAAACCATGGTAAAGTGATGAGGGCGACACCTGTGCTGGCTCCCCTCCTCTCCTAGCAACCACACCAGCAGGAGGACGTTTAAACTCTTGACAAATTTAGTGTGCTGCGCTCCCCTACACGGCGGTGCCAGTCTTCAGGAGCCCTAGGCTCGAACTCATGATACCCCAGCCACATGTCTGTTACCTTGACCACTAACCTACCATGTCATATTTATACAAACTACTGTTCAAAAACGTTGGAACACTATATACATATAGGGAGCTAATTTGTTAACAGTACACTATGTGCAAAATGTCTTTTAGATGCGGTTTTGAAATCACTGCAAATAAGGTTTTGGAATCCAATAGTTTTCAATCCAAGAAGATGGTCTCGCACTAAGAACTCAACATGTAAGTAATTGAAAGGAATAGCTTATTCCTGACAAAAGAGAAATTGCATTAATTTTTTTAAAAAAGCAAAAATGTAATATTATTGTAGAAAACCAGTTATAGAAAAACATGAGTACCAGAATTTAAAGAAATAGACACAAGGTATTTAGAAATGCAGGGAAAAGAAGCAGAACAAAAATAACTGTTAAAAACTAAAAAAATTTCAACCGAAAAAAATCACTATCACGATATAAAGATTAACTGGGAAATGTTATAAATCCGATTCTTTCTTTAAATGTTTTTTTATATATTCGTGGGATTTGAATGTATTGAAAATAATTCAAATAATTTTCAATATATCCAAAAATTACAAGTTTTATTGGTGAATTTTATTGACCAAGGAACATTTAAAAATACATTCATTAAAAATAAAGTTAAAGTAAGATTACAATTTGCTACCGGTGAAAAAAGAATTATTCCCAATAGATTTACTATAGTGCCATGCAAATTTACATTGTAAACATCTGCAATAAAACATACAGCTGTCAAATTATTTAAGCTGTCTGTAAACTATTTTCATTTTGCTGCCATGCTTATCACATTTCATAATGTCCAAAATAAGCAAGATCTCAATCAAGAATAAGTATTTAAAAAAATATTTTATTAGAACACAAAGTGCAAATTTAGTAATCCTTTTAGTCCATAAAAATTGGAAGGGGAGCCCTAATATTCTTTTGATAAGAGATTTAGAAAACACCAATAATATTTGAAATATGCATTTATGAATAAATGACAGAAGACTAAAACTGCAATCTATACAACGTGAAGCATGTAAATGCTTGTTTGTGAAAAAAAAATACTTAAAAATGCCTGAAGTTAATAAGGATACTGCCATAAGTATAAATTAATAAAAAGTTCTTTTTAACATACTATAATAATAATATCAAATAATATACATAATAAATGATAGTAAAATAAAATTACAAAAGAGAATAAAATTAAAAAATATAACAGAAAAAATAATGGATGACAATCAAATAACCAAATTTAAAGGTATTGGTAACCATATTGTAATATTATCGCCCAACTTGACAATTGTCAACAACAACACTTGGTACGTAGTGTACAGATATCAAATTAGAACATTAATTTCAATACACAAAAACTAAAAACGACAAGCTGTCTTCTTTCCCCTCCAACCTGAAATATAAAAAAAAAGTCATTTAACGATGATCTCTACTGCCTATCTTGTTTTTTCTGCTTTTGTAATTCCATGGAAGAAAACTTGATATTAATAGCCGACAAGTAGAATTGAATATGAATAAATCTTATGATAATTTTCTGAGATCAGAGGCGGCATTGCCCGTGGCCTCAAAGCCGAAATAAATTAAACCAAAAGTGCACGCCAAAGAGTTTTTTTATAATTAATAAATTAGAAAATTCTCAGCTCTATCTGTTTTCCTCCATAAGATATCGAAAAGCTGATCTATAGATTTTTTTTAAAAAGATATTCTATTTATCGATGCATGAAAGCATATGAATAAATAATTCGTGAAAATATTGTTTTTCATTTCCTTTAATTAAAAATTTCTCAACTTTGTCGTTTCCACTCGTTCATTCATACTTATTCTGGCAACATTAGCTGGAGTTAAGCTGCTATCGTGGAGAGTTTCCGGTCAGAGCCCATCTTTAGAAAGCCAATTAAAGTACCGCATGCAGATGCAGTTTCGCTTCCTGTTTCTATATCATATTATAAATTTTAAAAGTACTTGATGTAATAATAAATAATAGTGGTACTGGGCATTTTTCATAATTTATCAATCATGACAGGCTTAGGAACTAAGAGAAAGATATATAAAGGGAGGAAATAGGAATCTGGAGCAGCAAAAAGAAAAGTGGAAAGAGTTGTATCCAAACAGGTTTAAAATTCAGGTATAATGGAATTTCTCGGTCATACTGAAACTGGTAATGCAGAATCAAATTAATAGGTTCCTTCGAATTCTCAACTACATTTACCCGTATCTGAGTGTCCGTTGAATTTGTAAGTTACTCCAGATGCACCGACTATTGATACCGAACGACGAAAATCGGAAAATAGAAATAGAATCAAAAGCTTGCCAATCATAATCTGACTCTGAGATTTCTGTGTTCACGTTGAATAACACATAAGTCACAATCAAGAAGAAGAGCTTTAGATGAGTTCTTCGCCTGTGAACAGATGCCAGTGACGAAATGTAACAAGCACATTTTCCAGTTTTGACCCGGAATTGTGTACGTTTCCCATGACGGATGTTCACCGGTCATGATATAGTTCGACGTGGTTCCACACAGAAGTTAAATAGCAGAGATGAATTTTATCCTAAGGATGATAATCATAAACACTTTTCCAATTTTCATTTCTCACGAAAACTAAATAATGGTGAAACTCAACATCACCGCTGTTTGGTTTATTCAAGTTCTAAAAATAAAGCTTTCTGTTTACCATGCAGACAGACTATTTGGCAATTCACAAACTCAAATGGTACAGGAAGGGTTTTGTGATTGGAAACACTTAAATATAGTATTTTGCACAGACATGAGAATACTAAAGAATATATGACCTATATGTTCCAATGGATAACATTAGAAAAGGGAATAAGGCACGGAAAAACAGTAGATCGAGGAGCCGAAAGACGAATCTCAAAAACATTGGTACAATTCGTTTGAGAGATTAATTGGTAGCATAAAAATCTGACATTTACATGTCACAGAGAATGTCTCAAAACTGACGAAAACACTAATAATTCTGGAAACTTCATAAGTATTTAAATTGATATCTAAATATTATCCTACACGTTAATGGAACACATAAATCTCATTGGTGATAAACAAATTGCGCACCATTATCTAAGCCACGATATTAAAAATGAACTAATCACAATCGTGTCAAACGCAGCTACCAGTGAAGTGATTAGTAGGATAAAAGAGGCAAAATATTATTCTTTTGTACTCGACTGAACTAGAGACTGTAGTAGAATTTAACAAAAGTCGGTCACCTTAAGATATTGTAGTACATCAACTGGAAATATAGAAGAAAACTTGATCGGATTTCTTGCTGTCACTGAAACGACTGGTGAATATTTGACCAATGCAATACAAGGAGAACTAGAAAAAAATGGCTTAGATATTCATGACTGTCTTGGACAAGGATACGACAATGGTACAAATATGGGTAGGCATAAATAGGGGATTTAAAACTTGAATATTAAATATAAATCCCGGAGCATTTTTCACACCTTTCAGTTGTCATTTGAAATCTGTTATTGGTAGACGCAGCTCATTCGTCAGTGGCACCAAAAACTTTTTTTTTTTTGGTTTAATTTAAAAGGAGTTTTTTGCAAGTTCCAGTAAACGCTGGAAAATCATCAAAGATAAATTACAGCTGACTATTAAGACTTCATCAGACATAAGGTGGGGAAGCAGAATCGAGGTGGCCGCATTATTACAATTTGATGTTGTTGTTGAATGCATAGAAAACTTAAAAAACCAAAATGAACAATCCGACTCACTCAGTGATTGCGATTCCGTTTTAAATAAAATGTTCAGTTTAGAATTCATCGTATCATTACATGTATGGTACGAGTTATTAATACCATAACAAATTGTGGCAATCTGTACAAGCCCATTGATGCATTACTCCAGAACATTTGCGTACATTTCGTTGCTGGATCCAAGAGTATCGACAAACTGGATTCGGAAAATGCTCCTCTGACGCTCGTAAGTTTATTGAGAAAAGCAGTTATGATTTGCCGAAAGATTTTAAAAATAAAAGGGTAGCCAAAAAGAAAAGAATGTTTGACTATGAAGGTGGCAAACAACCTGTAGAGTCTGTCAAAAGTCGGTATGAAACAGACTTTTTTGATACCATGATTGATTCTGTGATAAGGAATATGGATTAAAGATTTATATCTTTAAATCAACATTTTGAAAATTTTGGTTTCGTCTATGACTTAAACAAGTTAAAAAAAATTTCAAAATAGCAAATACCGAAAAACTGTCGAGATTTACACTCAGTCCTGCAAGTAGGTGAGAGCAGTGACTTCCAACCTTATTATAAGAAGAATTACAAAATATAATCCCAAATTTACCCAACATCATTACAGACGTGAAACATTTGCTCCAATATGTCCTGGAAAATGATTTGAAAGAAATTTTCCCAAATATTTACATTGTCTTTCGAGAGTTTTGTTAATAATACCTGTAAGTACCGCTTCTGCTGAGAGGAGCTTTTCAAAATCAAAACTGATAAAAAAATTATGTAAGAAATACAATGGGTAAGAAAAGACTTTTTCAGCTTTGGCAGTTTTGTTAATCTAAGCGGATATAAGATCTGAGATAAATTACGAACCAATCAGGATTTCAGCAGAACTAAAAGTAGAAAATTTCTGTCTTTTTAATTTTATGTTTTTTTTTTCATTATTGTTTAATGTGCCAAAGAAATATGAGTAAAAAGTTTGATTTTTTCCTCATGAATTAAAATTGGTTTTTATTTTATAAACCCTAATCTTACGCCACTGGAGGACCTCGCGAAATGTATCTTGCCCACATTAAATTCAGGTCTCGCGCCGCCACTGTCTGAGATACAAGTCTTTCACTTTTTTTCCCCACTGAAACAATCGAGGGCCAGCTTTACGAATTAGTTTTCAAAGTCTTATTATCTAAAAAGAAGAAACTTTCTTCATCTATGCTTTAATCTGTTAAAACAATATTTATGTCAATAAGTATATTTTTCCAACTAATGCAGTAGAAATAAAAACATCGAAATTTTGGTCTACCTGAAAAAATGCAATATCTATAAAAGAATTACTTATTTTATTATTATGGTGCTTCCTATATATCCCACTGAACAGATTTCTTGCGTGTTTCCACTCACATGTACATCATACCTGCATACAGGAGTTTTTGTACCAAAGCTGTATTAATTTTTAGTACTTACATATTATCGCAACCGTATTGGCGAGAATATATGAAATTAAGCATATGATTGTGTCAATTTAGCGTGTACAACATATGGGAAATTAGGGTTGCCAACTTGGCAGATTATTTTGAATGTTTTGGATTGTTGCGGTAATATGTAAGTACTATCTACATTTTCTCTACCTTCCTTTACTTCGTTCAGGACCAGTTGATTTTCGCTGATAAGCCTAACTCTATTTCAAAATTCCTATAAAACCTTTTCTGTAATAAAACACACCAAAATAAGGTTTATAATAACTCCAAATCCAGATAACACTAGTATGATCACGGGACTCAGAAACGGGAAAATGCAATCACATATATGATACCGTGTTTCCTGAAGTAATCATATATATGTAATCATGGTCCTGAACGAATAAATAAATAAAATCGTAATGACATGAGACAAGAGATTCCATGCCAACTAATTAGTTCAAAAATCGCTAATAGGAGCATTGGCTTCGCTGTCGTCGCTTACCAAACCGGAAATTTACATGAAAAACGGGTATAAAAGTAAATTCTTTCACATCTGATAGCTGTGCCAGTAATTTGGGCTATAAAACATGTTAAAAGCTCCGAAAAATGCAGGGTACTTTTCTTTTAAACTGAAACTAATCAGATCAAAAAATTACATCATATTTGGTATACATACTTATAATAACATGTAATGCAAATTCCGTAAAATAAATAAATAAACTATAGTTGACTGATATCGCAAAAAATCGCTGATATGGTATTAATGACACTGAACAATCTAAAATGTGTTACAATACAAAGAAAAAGAATGACATATAAAAATTACAGTGCTTTCTTAAGCTTTTCTTATTACATTTAATGTGACTATCATTCTCAGAAACTACACCGCGATTTCTCTGCACAACATTCTTGATGGCATCACGACACATAAAACAAAAAATGTTCCACACTGCCTGCAATATATTGCCCTTTAAGGACAGTATAGGAAAGGTTCTTAAGTTTGAAATTCCCCCAACATAACCCTTTTGTTTCAAGCAACCCCAGAGTCAAAACTCGTAAGGAGTTGGTTTAGGATAACGAGGCTTTTGTAAACTGTGACTTTTTCACTAGTGAAGTGATGATGCTACAGCTGCTCTCTCTTAACACGAATGTGTGGTGGCGCACAGCCCTGCACAAATATTATTCAAAAATTCTAAATTCAATATCTTTCAATTTACTGTTCAATAGTTCAACGTAAATTCATAGCTACAATATAATAATAATTACCGCACAACCCCTAAATCAAAACAAAACTAATAGCAACAAACTGTATCAATTCAATAGTTTTTAAGGTCTATTTCACCATGGTTTGTATTGTTAAAAATTATTATTGTTACGAATTTTGTGTAAATAGTGTAAAGAATTTGTATTTGAGTGTTTAATGCATTTATATTACTCTATGTTATATTTATTTCATGTTAAAATTGTACTATTCACAAGCAATGCCGCCCCTTACGTTATAATGACGCTTCAATGAGAACTTGGCGAAATCTTGGCGGTAGAGCCAAGTTGGCATCATTTTTGGCGACCGAGTTGGCGACTTTGGCGACCACGTTGGCGAGTTCGGAACCTTCTGGAATCTTCTACAAAGTAGTAGATCTCTCCACTAGTGTCACGTTCAGTGACAAGAGAGGTTATATTTCTGGAAGTTCTGCCTATAAAAAGATGCTCTCCGGTACGGCGAGGAGTCTTGATTAAGCCAGCGAGTAGTGAGGATTGTTTTCACTAGCGATTAGCTCGGCTGTGCTTGTGAATAATCTTTACGTACGTGTATTTTTAAACACGGGTGATTGTGTTTGATTGCTGATGAAGGTGTGAAGACCTTTGGATATTTACTCTGTGAATATTACTGCTGAATCCTGTATTTAAAGGATTTTATTTTCGATAATAAATTCACATCACTCTTAAAAAACTGTTTATTTTCTTTGTGATTGTTTTGCATAAAATCCTCGAATCCGGATCTACGTGACATTATTATTATGACTCATTTTATGTATTCAAAATTTTCCCTATTTAATTTTATTTTATTTTATTTTATCGTAAATGAAAAATGATAAATTGCTATGTTTGTTTTTTTATTGCATACCATTTCAAGGTTATTGGTTTTTTGTCACCCTAGGACTAATATTGCTTTATGTGCATATGCTTTTTATAAAGCGTGAATGTTTAAAACGTTAAATAAATAAATGAAAAAATAAAATTAAAACATTGATGAAGAAAACTAATAGAGTGCAATTTAAAAATGCACATAAATACCATTATTCCTGAAAAATCATGCGTAATGAAAAGTAGTAACAATGGCCTATTCATAAACTGTATCCTCTCTAAGACGAGTTTTCTTCTGTGCACAAAATTGGCTCTTTTAGAAAGAACAAAGTCTCAGTATAAAAAGAAATGTCACGGCACAAATATTTAGAAATACTCTATTCATTCAAAGTTGATCCGCGTATTGTTTCCCATTGTCAATGCTACTGAATATAATAAGCAGCTTACAGTTAAAGGCGGGGAAATTCGTTGTGGATGGAGAAAGTTGAGTTTGTGCCCCATTCAAGTAAAAAAAAATTGTAACATTCCATTCCGGCAAGTAGCACATTTTTTAATTTATCTTCAGGAGTAATTCTATCCTGAATTGTGTTGCCTGCGCCTATTTAGGAATTGTACACTTGTAATCGCTTCAGCATCGGCGAGCGAGTGGGAGGATCTTTACGTCCCGCTAGAAAGCCGCGCAATGGCTTCTAGTGACAAAAGTAGTAGTTTTGAATCTTGGTCAATTAACTAGGACAACACTTGATCTGGCACCCCCTATCCTATCTTCCACACCCTAACAACGGGGAATCAACGAATTTAACCTGCCATGGTCCCCTGTACTCGGGGCCTTTAGTGATACTTAGAATTCATGAAATGCAAGCCACGAGTTCTTGACACTCACCCCTAGGCCACCTTGACCACGAAAAATAATCGGTTACGGCGACAAGACGAGTTCACTAAGATGCATGTAGGGAATGGTAGGCAATTTTATTTCAAGAAGAAACGGAAAGAGCAGGCGTAAAATTTCGATTAGGATGAAACAAATATAAATGAGAGGAGCGCATTGTGGCTTTACATTTTTGCAATTTTAATAATAAATTTTACAACTACAAAATCTTCATGAGAGTATGTTACACTTATTTGTAACGAATTCATAGATCAAAAAAATACTGTCTGTTTTTGTTATAAAACTTTATTTCAAAAAGTTACAAATTGAGTTTATAATGGAATAGTCTGCATAGGTAGTTTAAAACAGTAGAAAACTAATTATACAAGGCAAAATGTAGTTGTTCTTGATGGTAAAAACCACATCTTCAAGTAGAGCTAGTCATATGTGTGCTTCATGTCTTTACAATAGTTACCAAACTAACTTTTCTGTTTCGGTAAAGTGAATGTAATTCCACAGAAAACAGTTGAAACATAGAATCCAAACTCCTCGCTGAACTTCGAAGACTTTTCTATTATAGAAGGTACATTTAGTGTGTTCTTTTTTTCTGGTTCTTTAGTTGAATGGAATCCAAATTTTTTAATACCTACATAGGTATTCTATCAATACCTTACTAAACTTTATGAAGATACTTTAAAGTATCTTACTCGTAAAGGGACGCTAAGCCTACCTTATTTTTTTTCCTTTGATTTCCGGCATTCATTTATCTCTATAATTTCTCAATATCCTCCAAATTATTTTTCACATTGCATTAATCTTTCTTTCCACACAATCATGATAATGCCAAACACACTGCTATCTCTCCGTTTCTTCTACGCTTCCTTCTCTTGACTGTAAATGTTCGAATGTCTCCTCGTCCTCTCCCTCTGCACTCGTCTTGTAGGGCAACCTCTCTCCCTGCCTCGCTCTACTACGGACAGAAAAACCACCTGCTGGCTCTGTTTTAGGAATGGTTCCGGAAACCCCAGTCTGTGTCTGAAAGGCACGATTCAGTGTTCTAGATCAACTTCCAGTTTTTGCCACTATCTAACGAATGCTGCTTCCTTCTCTCGACTGTAAATGTTCGAATGTCTCCTCGTCCTCTCCCTCTGCACTCGTATTGTAGGGCAACCTCTCTCCCTGACTCTCTACACTACGGACAAACTAACCACCTGCTGGTTCTGTTTTAGGAATGGTTCCGGAAACCAAAGTCTGTGTCTGAAAGGCACGATTCACTGTTCCTAGATCAACTTCCAGTTTTTGCCACTATCTAACGAATGCTGCTTCCTTCTCTCGACTGTAAATGTTCGAATGTCTCCTCGTCCTCTCCCTCTGCACTCGTCTTGCAGGGCAACCTCTCTCCCTGCCTCGCTCTACTACGGACAGACTAACCACCTGCTGGCTCTGTTTTAGGAATGGTTCCGGAAACCCCAGTCTGTGTCTGAAAGGCACGATTCAGTGTTCCTAGATCAACTTCCAGTTTTTGCCACTATCTAACGAATGCTGCTTCCTTCTCTCGACTGTAAATGTTCGAATGTCTCCTCGTCCTCGCCCTCTACACTCGTCTTGTAGGGCAACCTCTCTCCCTGACTCTCTACACTACGGACAAACTAACCACCTACTGGTTCTGTTTTAGGAATGGTTCCGGAAACCCCAGTCTGTGTCTGAAAGGCACGATTCAGTGTTCCTAGATCAACTTCCAGTTTTTGCCACTATCTAACGAATGCTGCTTCCTTCTCTCGACTGTAAATGTTCGAATGTCTCCTCGTCCTCTCCCTCTGCACTCGTCTTGTAGGGCAACCTCTCTCCCTGACTCTCTACACTACGTACAGACTAACCACCTGCTGGTTCTGTTTTAGAATGGTTCCGGAAACCCCAGTCTGTGTCTGAAAGGCACGATTCAGTGTTCCTAGATCAACTTCCAGTTTTTGCCATTATCTAACGAATGCTTCCTTCTCTGACTGTAAATGTTCGAATGTCTCCTCTCTCCCTCTGCACTCGTCTGTCCTCTCCCTCTGCACTCGTATTGGTTCCGGAAAAAGGCAACCTCTCTCAACCAGTTTTGCCACTATCTAACGAATGCTGCTTCCTTCTCTCTAAACACTACGTTTTGTAGGGCAAACGGACAGAACTAACCACCTGCTGGTTCTGTTTTAGGAATGGTTCCGGAAACCCCAGTCTGTGTCTGAAAGGCACGATTCAGTGTTCCTAGATCAACTTCCAGTTTTTGCCACTATCTAACGAATGCTGCTTCCTTCTCTCGACTGTAAATGTTCGAATGTCTCCTCGTCCTCTCCCTCTGCACTCGTCTTGTAGGGAAACCTCTCTCCCTGCCTCGCTCTACTATGGACAGACTAAGCACCTGCTGGTTCTGTTTTAGGAATGGTTCCGAAACCAAAGTCTGTGTCTGAAAGGCACGATTCAGTGTTCCTAGATCAACTTCCAGTTTTTGCCACTATCTAACGAATGCTGCTTCCTTCTCCCGACTGTAAATGTTCGAATGTTCCTCGTCTCCCTCTGCACTCGTTTTGTAGGGCAACCACTCTCCCTGCCTCGCTCTACTACGGACAGAAAACCACCTGCTGGTTCTGTTTTAGGAATGGTTCCGGAAACCCCAGTCTGTGTCTGAAAGGCACGATTCAGTGTTCCTAGATCAACTTCCAGTTTTTGCCACTACCTAACGAATGCTGCTTCCTTCTCTCGACTGTAAATGTTCGAATGTCTCCTCGTCCTCTCCCTCTGCACTCGTATTGTAGGGCAACCTCTCTCCTGACTCTCTACACTACGGACAAACTAACCACCTGCTGGTTCTGTTTTAGGAATGGTTCCGAAACCCCAAAGTCTGTGTCTGAAAGGCACGATTCACTGTTCCTAGATCAACTTCCAGTTTTTGAAACTATCTAACGAATGCTGCTTCCTTCTCTCGACTGTAAATGTTCGAATGTCTCCTCGTCCTCTCCCTCTGCACTCGTCTTGCAGGGCAACCTCTCTCCCTGCCTCGCTCTACTACGGACAGACTAACCACCTGCTGGCTCTGTTTTAGGAATGGTTCCGGAAACCCCAGTCTGTGTCTGAAAGGCACGATTCAGTGTTCCTAGATCAACTTCCAGTTTTTGCCACTATCTAACGAATGCTGCTTCCTTCTCTCGACTGTAAATGTTCGAATGTCTCCTCGTCCTCGCCCCCTCTACACTCGTCTTGTAGGGCAACCTCTCTCCCTGCCTCTCTACTACGGACAGACTAAGCACCTACTGGTTCTGTTTTAGAATGGTTCCGAAACCAAAAAGTCTGTGTCTGAAAGGCACGATTCAGTGTTCCTAGATCAACTTCCAGTTTTTGCCACTATCTAACGAATGCTGCTTCCTTCTCTCGACTGTAAATGTTCGAATGTCTCCTCGTCCTCTCCTCTGCACTCGTTTTATAGGGCAACCTCTCTCCTTGCCTCGCTCTACTACGGACAGACTAAGCAGCTGCTGGTTCTGTTTTAGGAATGGTTCCGGAAACCAAAGTCTGTGTCTGAAAGGCACGATTCAGTGTTCCTAGATCAACTTCTAGTTTTTGCCACTATCTAACGAATGCTGCTTCCTTCTCCCGACTGTAAATGTTCGAATGTCTCCTCGTCCTCTCCCTCTGCACTCGTCTTGTAGGGCAACCTCTCTCCCTGCCTCGCTCTACTACGGACAGAAAAACCACCTGCTGGCTCTGTTTTAGGAATGGTTCCGGAAACCCCAGTCTGTGTCTGAAAGGCACGATTCAGTGTTCCTAGATCAACTTCCAGTTTTTGCCACTATCTAACGAATGCTGCTTCCTTCTCTCGACTGTAAATGTTCGAATGTCTCCTCGTCCTCTCCCTCTGCACTCGTATTGTAGGGCAACCTCTCTGCCTGACTCTCTACACTACGGAAAAACTAACCACCTGCTGGTTCTGTTTTAGGAATGGTTCCGGAAACCAAAGTCTGTGTCTGAAAGGCACGATTCACTGTTCCTAGATCAACTTCCAGTTTTTGCCACTATCTAACGAATGCTGCTTCCTTCTCTCGACTGTAAATGTTCGAATGTCTCCTCGTCCTCTCCCTCTGCACTCGTCTTGCAGGGCAACCTCTCTCCCTGCCTCGCTCTACTACGGACAGACTAACCACCTGCTGGCTCTGTTTTAGGAATGGTTCCGAAACCCCAGTCTGTGTCTGAAAGGCACGATTCAGTGTTCCTAAATCAACTTCCAGTTTTTGCCATTATCTAACGAATGCTGCTTCCTTCTCTCGACTGTAAATGTTCGAATGTCTCCTCGTCCTCTCCCTCTGCACTCGTTTTGTAGGGCAACCACTCTCCCTGCCTCGCTCTACTGTGGACAGACTAACCACCTGCTGGTTCTGGTTTAGGAATGGTTCCGGAAACCAAAGTCTGTGTCTGAAAGGCACGATTCAGTGTTCCTAGATCAACTTCCAGTTTTTGCCACTATCTAACGAATGCTGCTTCCTTCTCTCGACTGTAAATGTTCGAATGTCTCCTCGTCCTCTCCCTCTGCACTCGTTTTGTAGGGCAACCTCTCTCCCTGCCTCGCTCTACTACGGACAGACTAAGCAGCTGCTGGTTCTGTTTTAGGAATGGTTCCGGAAACCAAAGTCTGTGTCTGAAAGGCACGATTCAGTGTTCCTAGATCAACTTCTAGTTTTTGCCACTATCTAACGAATGCTGCTTCCTTCTCCCGACTGTAAATGTTCGAATGTCTCCTCGTCCTCTCCCTCTGCACTCGTCTTGTAGGGCAACCTCTCTCCCTGCCTCGCTCTACTACGGACAGAAAAACCACCTGCTGGCTCTGTTTTAGGAATGGTTCCGGAAACCCCAGTCTGTGTCTGAAAGGCACGATTCAGTGTTCCTAGATCAACTTCCAGTTTTTGCCACTATCTAACGAATGCTGCTTCCTTCTCTCGACTGTAAATGTTCGAATGTCTCCTCGTCCTCTCCCTCTGCACTCGTATTGTAGGGCAACCTCTCTCCCTGACTCTCTACACTACGGACAAACTAACCACCTGCTGGTTCTGTTTTAGAATGGTTCCGGGAAACCAAAGTCTGTGTCTGAAAGGCACGATTCACTGTTCCTAGATCAACTTCCAGTTTTTGCCACTATCTAACGAATGCTGCTTCCTTCTCTCGACTGTAAATGTTCGAATGTCTCCTCGTCCTCTCCCTCTGCACTCGTCTTGCAGGGCAACCTCTCCCTGCCTCGCTCTACTACGGACCTAACCACCTCTGGCTCTGTTTTAGGAATGGTTCCGGAAACCCCAGTCTGTGTCTGAAAGGCACGATTCACTAGATCAACTTCCAGTTTTTGCCACTATCTGCGAATGTCTCCTCGTCTGTTTCGTCTTGTAGAATGTTCACTACGGACAAACTAACCCCAGTCTGTGAAACCCCAGTCTGTGTCTGAAAGGCACGATTCAGTGTTCCTAGATCAACTTCCAGTTTTTGCCATTATCTAACGAATGCTGCTTCCTTCTCTCGACTGTAAATGTTCGAATGTCTCCTCGTCCTCGCCCTCTGCACTCGTTTTGTAGGGCAACCTCTCTCCCTGCCTCGCTCTACTACGGACAGACTAAGCACCTGCTGGTTCTGTTTTAGAAATGGTTCCGGAAACCAAAGTCTGTGTCTGAAAGGCACGATTCAGTGTTCCTAGATCAACTTCCAGTTTTTGCCACTATCTAACGAATGCTGCTTCCTTCTCTCGACTGTAAATGTTCGAATGTCTCCTCGTCCTCTCCCTCTGCACTCGTTTTGTAGGGCAACCTCTCTCCTTGCCTCGCTCTACTACGGACAGACTAAGCAGCTGCTGGTTCTGTTTTAGGAATGGTTCCGGAAACCAAAGTCTGTGTCTGAAAGGCACGATTCAGTGTTCCTAGATCAACTTCGAGTTTTTGCCACTATCTAACGAATGCTGCTTCCTTCTCCCGACTGTAAATGTTCGAATGTCTCCTCGTCCTCTCCCTCTGCACTCGTCTTGTAGGGCAACCTCTCTCCCTGCCTCGCTCTACTACGGACAGAAAAACCACCTGCTGGCTCTGTTTTAAGAATGGTTCCGGAAACCCCAGTCTGTGTCTGAAAGGCACGATTCAGTGTTCCTAGATCAACTTCCAGTTTTTGCCACTATCTAACGAATGCTGCTTCCTTCTCTCGACTGTAAATGTTCGAATGTCTCCTCGTCCTCTCCCTCTGCACTCGTATTGTAGGGCAACCTCTCTCCCTGACTCTCTACACTACGGACAAACTAACCACCTGCTGGTTCTGTTTTAGGAATGGTTCCGAAACCAAAGTCTGTGTCTGAAAGGCACGATTCACTGTTCCTAGATCAACTTCCAGTTTTTGCCACTATCTAACGAATGCTGCTTCCTTCTCTCGACTGTAAATGTTCGAATGTCTCCTCGTCCTCTCCCTCTGCACTCGTCTTGCAGGGCAACCTCTCTCCCTGCCTCGCTCTACTACGGACAGAAAAACCACCTGCTGGCTCTGTTTTAGGAATGGTTCCGGAAACCCCAGTCTGTGTCTGAAAGGCACGATTCAGTGTTCCTAGATCAACTTCCAGTTTTTGCCACTATCTAACGAATGCTGCTTCCTTCTCTCGACTGTAAATGTTCGAATGTCTCCTCGTCCTCGCCCTCTACACTCGTCTTGTAGGGCAACCCTCTCCCTGACTCTCTACACTACGGACAAACTAACCACCTACTGGTTCTGTTTTAGGAATGGTTCCGGAAACCCCAGTCTGTGTCTGAAAGGCACGATTCAGTGTTCCTAGATCAACTTCCAGTTTTTGCCTTTATCTAACGAATGCTGCTTCCTTCTCTCGACTGTAAATGTTCGAATGTCTCCTCGTCCTCTCCCTCTGCACTCGTCTTGTAGGGCAACCTCTCTCCCCTGACTCTCTACACTACGTACAGACTAACCACCTGCTGGTTCTGTTTTAGGAATGGTTCCGGAAACCCCAGTCTGTGTCTGAAAGGCACGATTCAGTGTTCCTAGATCAACTTCCAGTTTTGCCATTATCTAACGAATGCTGCTTCCTTCTCTCGACTGTAAATGTTCGAATGTCTCCTCGTCCTCTCCCTCTGCACTCGTATTGTAGGGCAACCTCTCTCCCTGACTCTCTACACTACGGAAAAACTAACCACCTGCTGGTTCTGTTTTAGGAATGGTTCCGGAAACCCCAGTCTGTGTCTGAAAGGCACGATTCAGTGTTCCTAGATCAACTTCCAGTTATTTGCCACTTTCTAACGAATGCTGCTTCCTTCTCTTGACTGTAAATGTTCGAATGTCTCCTCGTGCCTCCCCTCTGCACTCGTCTTGTAGGGAAACCTCTCTCCCTGCCTCGCTCTACTATGGAAAGACTAACCACCTGCTGGTTCTGTTTTAGAAATGGTTCCGGAAACCCCAGTCTGTGTCTGAAAGGCACGATTCAGTGTTCCTAGATCAACTTCCAGTTTTTGCCACTATCTAACGAATGCTGCTTCCTTCTCTCGACTGTAAATGTTCGAATGTCTCCTCGTCCTCTCCCTCTGCACTCGTTTTGTAGGGCAACCACTCTCCCTGCCTCGCTCTACTGTGGACAGACTAACCACCTGCTGGTTCTGTTTTAGGAATGGTTCCGGAAACCCCAGTCTGTGTCTGAAAGGCACGATTCAGTGTTCCTAGATCAACTTCCAGTTTTTGCCACTATCTAACGAATGCTGCTTCCTTCTCTCGACTGTAAATGTTCGAATGTCTCCTCGTCCTCGCCCTCTGCACTCGTTTTGTAGGGCAACCTCTCTCCCTGCCTCGCTCTACTACGGACAGACTAAGCAGCTGCTGGTTCTGTTTTAGGAATGGTTCGGAAACCAAAGTCTGTGTCTGAAAGGCACGATTCAATGTTCCTAGATCAACTTCTAGTTTTTGCCACTATCTAACGAATGCTGCTTCCTTCTCTCGACTGTAAATGTTCGAATGTCTCCTCGTCCTCTCCCTCTGCACTCGTATTGTAGGGCAACCTCTCTCCCTGACTCTCTACACTACGGAAAACTAACCACCTGCTGGTTCTGTTTTAGGAATGGTTCCGGAAACCCCAGTCTGTGTCTGAAAGGCACGATTCAGTGTTCCTAGATCGACTTCCAGTTTTTGCCACTATCTAACGAATGCTGCTTCCTTCTCTCGACTGTAAATGTTCGAATGTCTCCTCGTCCTCTCCTCTGCACTCGTCTTGTAGGGCAACCTCTCCCTGACTCGCTCTACACTACGGACAAACTAACCACCTGCTGGTTCTGTTTTAGGAATGGTTCCGGAAACCCCAGTCTGTGTCTGAAAGGCACGATTCACTGTTCCTAGATCAACTTCCAGTTTTTGCCATTATCTAACGAATGCTGCTTCCTTCTCTCGACTGTAAATGTTCGAATGTCTCCTCGTCCTCTCCCTCTGCACTCGTTTTAGGGCACCTCTCCCCTGCCTCGCTCTACTACGGACAGACTAACCACCTGCTGGTTCTGTTTTAGGAATGGTTCCGGAAACCCCAGTCTGTGTCTGAAAGGCACGATTCACTGTTCCTAGATCAACTTCCAGTTTTCGCCATTATCTAACGAATGCTGCTTCCTTCTCTCGACTGTAAATGTTCGAATGTCTCCTCGTCCTCGCCCTCTGCACTCGTTTTGTAGGGCAACCTCTCTCCCTGCCTCGCTCTACTACGGACAGACTAAGCACCTGCTGGTTCTGTTTTAGAAATGGTTCCCGAAAACAAAGTCTGTGTCTGAAAGGCACGATTCAGTGTTCCTAGATCAACTTCCAGTTTTTGCCACTATCTAACGAATGCTGCTTCCTTCTCTCGACTGTAAATGTTCGAATGTCTCCTCGTCCTCTCCCTCTGCACTCGTTTTGTAGGGCAACCTCTCTCCTTGCCTCGCTCTACTACGGACAGACTAAGCACCTGCTGGTTCTGTTTTAGGAATGGTTCCGGAAACCAAAGTCTGTGTCTGAAAGGCACGATTCAGTGTTCCTAGATCAACTTCTAGTTTTTGCCACTATCTAACGAATGCTGCTTCCTTCTCTCGACTGTAAATGTTCGAATGTCTCCTCGTCCTCTCCCTCTGCACTCGTCTTGTAGGGCAACCTCTCTCCCTGCCTCGCTCTACTACGGACAGAAAACCACCTGCTGGCTCTGTTTTAGGAATGGTTCCGGAAACCCCAGTCTGTGTCTGAAAGGCACGATTCACTGTTCCTAGATCAACTTCCAGTTTTTGCCACTATCTAACGAATGCTGCTTCCTTCTCTCGACTGTAAATGTTCGAATGTCTCCTCGTCCTTTCCCTCTGCACTCGTATTGTAGGGCAACCTCTCTCCCTGACTCTCTACACTACGGACAAACTAACCACCTGCTGGTTCTGTTTTAGGAATGGTTCCGGAAACCAAAGTCTGTGTCTGAAAGGCACGATTCACTGTTCCTAGATCAACTTCCAGTTTTTGCCACTATCTAACGAATGCTGCTTCCTTCTCTCGACTGTAAATGTTCGAATGTCTCCTCGTCCTCTCCCTCTGCACTCGTTTTATAGGGCAACCTCTCTCCCTGCCTCGCTCTACTACGGACAGACTAAGCACCTGCTGGTTCTGTTTTAGGAATGGTTCCGGAAACCAAAGTCTGTGTCTGAAAGGCACGATTCACTGTTCCTAGATCAACTTCCAGTTTTTGCCATTATCTAACGAATGCTGCTTCCTTCTCTCGACTGTAAATGTTCGAATGTCTCCTCGTCCTCTCCCTCTGCACTCGTTTTGTAGGGCAACCTCTCTCCCTGCCTCGCTCTACTACGGACAGACTAAGCACCTGCTGGTTCTGTTTTAGAATGGTTCCGAAAAAACCAAAGTCTGTGTCTGAAAGGCACGATTCAGTGTTCCTAGATCAACTTCCAGTTTTGCCACTATCTAACGAATGCTGCTTCCTGTTCTCGACTGTAAATGTTCGAATGTCTCCTCGTCCTCTCCCTCTGCACTCGTTTTGTAGGGCAACCCTCTCCCCTGCCTCGCTCTACTACGGACAGACTAAGCAGCTGCTGGTTCTGTTTTAGAATGGTTCGAAAAACCAAAGTCTGTGTCTGAAAGGCACGATTCAGTGTTCCTAGATCAACTTCGAGTTTTTGCCACTATCTAACGAATGCTGCTTCCTTCTCCCGACTGTAAATGTTCGAATGTCTCCTCGTCCTCTCCCTCTGCACTCGTTTTGTAGGGCAACCTCTCCCTGCCTCGCTCTACTACGGACAGAAAAACCACCTGCTGGCTCTGTTTTAAGAATGGTTCCGGAAACCCCAGTCTGTGTCTGAAAGGCACGATTCAGTGTTCCTAGATCAACTTCCAGTTTTTGCCATTATTTAACGAATGCTGCTTCCTTCTCTCGACTGTAAATGTTCGAATGTCTCCTCGTCCTCTCCCTCTGCACTCGTTTTGTAGGGCAACCTCTCTCCCCTGACTCTACACTACGGACAAACTAACCACCTGCTGGTTCTGTTTTAGGAATGGTTCCGGAAACCAAAAGTCTGTGTCTGAAAGGCACGATTCACTGTTCCTAGATCAACTTCCAGTTTTTGCCACTATCTAACGAATGCTGCTTCCTTCTCTCGACTGTAAATGTTCGAATGTCTCCTCGTCCTCTCCCTCTGCACTCGTCTTGCAGGGCAACCTCTCTCCCTGCCTCGCTCTACTACGGACAGACTAACCACCTGCTGGCTCTGTTTTAGGAATGGTTCCGGAAACCCCAGTCTGTGTCTGAAAGGCAAGATTCAGTGTTCCTAGATCAACTTCCAGTTTTTGCCACTATCTAACGAATGCTGCTTCCTTCTCTCGACTGTAAATGTTCGAATGTCTCCTCGTCCTCGCCCTCTACACTCGTCTTGTAGGGCAACCTCTCCCCTGACTCTCTACACTACGGACAAACTAACCACCTACTGGTTCTGTTTTAGAATGGTTCCGAAACCCCAGTCTGTGTCTGAAAGGCACGATTCAGTGTTCCTAGATCAACTTCCAGTTTTTGCCATTATCTAACGAATGCTGCTTCCTTCTCTCTACTGTAAATGTTCGAATGTCTCCTCGTCCTCTCCCTCTGCACTCGTTTTGTAGGGCAACCACTCTCCCTGCCTCACACTACGGACAGACTAACCACCTGCTGGTTCTGTTTTAGGAATGGTTCCGGAAACCCCAGTCTGTGTCTGAAAGGCACGATTCAGTGTTCCTAGATCAACTTCCAGTTTTGCCACTATCTAACGAATGCTGCTTCCTTCTCTCGACTGTAAATGTTCGAATGTCTCCTCGTCCTCTCCCTCTGCACTCGTATTGTAGGGCAACCTCTCTCCCTGCCTCGCTCTACTACGGACAGACTAAGCACCTGCTGGTTCTGTTTTAGGAATGGTTCCGGAAACACCAGTCTGTGTCTGAAAGGCACGATTCAGTGTTCCTAGATCAACTTCCAGTTTTTGCCACTATCTAACGAATGCTGCTTCCTTCTCTCGACTGTAAATGTTCGAATTTCTCCTCGTCCTCTCCCTCTGCACTCGTCTTGTAGGGCAACCTCTCTCCCCTGACTCGCTCACTACGGAAAGACTAAGCACCTGCTGGTTCTGTTTTAGGAATGGTTCCGGAAATTCCAGTCTGTGTCTGAAAGGCACGATTCAGTGTTCCTAGATCGACTTCCAGTTTTTGCCACTATCTAACGAATGCTGCTTCCTTCTCTCGACTGTAAATGATCGAATGTCTTCTCGTCCTCTCCTCTGCACTCGTCTTGTAGGGCAACCTCTCCCTGCCTCGCTCTACTATGGACAGACTAACCACCTGCTGGTTCTGTTTTAGGAATAGTTCCGAAACCCCAGTCTGTGTCTGAAAGGCACGATTCACTGTTCCTAGATCAACTTCCAGTTTTTGCCATTATCTAACGAATGCTTCTTCCTTCTCTCGACTGTAAATGTTCGAATGTCTCCTCGTCCTCGCTCCCTCTGCACTCGTTTTGTAGGGCAACCTCTCTCCCTGCCTCGCTCTACTACGGACAGACTAAGCACCTGCTGGTTCTGTTTTAGAATGGTTCCGAAACCAAAGTCTGTGTCTGAAAGGCACGATTCACTGTTCCTAGATCAACTTCCAGTTTTTGCCACTTTCTAACGAATGCTGCTTCCTTCTCTCGACTGTAAATGTTCGAATGTCTCTCGTCCTCTCCCTCTGCACTCGTTTTATAGGGCAACTCTCCCTGACTCTCTACACTACGGAAAACTAACCACCTGCTGGTTCAGTTTTAGAATGGTTCCGGAAACCCCAGTCTGTGTCTGAAAGGCACGATTCACTGTTCCTAGATCAACTTCAGTTTTTGCCATTATCTAACGAATGCTGCTTCTTTCTCTCGACTGTAAATGTTCGAATGTCTCCTCGTCCTCTCCCTCTGCACTCGTTTTATAGGGCAACCTCTCTCCCTGCCTCGCTCTACTACGGACAGACTAAGCACCTGCTGGTTCTGTTTTAGGGAATGGTTCCGAAACCAAAGTCTGTGTCTGAAAGGCACGATTCACTGTTCCTAGATCAACTTCCAGTTTTCGCCATTATCTAACGAATGCTGCTTCCTTCTCTCGACTGAAAATGTTCGAATGTCTCCTCGTCCTCTCCTCTGCACTCGTTTTGTTGGGCAACCTCTCTCCCTGCCTCGCTCTACTACGGACAGACTAAGCACCTGCTGGTTCTGTTTTAGGAATGGTTCCGAAAACCAAAGTCTGTGTCTGAAAGGCACGATTCAGTGTTCCTACATCAACTTCTAGTTTTTGCCACTATCTAACGAATGCTGCTTCCTTCTCCGACTGTAAATGTTCGAATGTCTCCCTCGTCCTTCCCCCTGCACTCGTTTTGTAGGGTAACCTCTCTCCCCTGCCTCGCTCTACTACGGACAGACTAAGCACCTGCTGGTTCTGTTTTAGGAATGGTTCCGGAATCCAAAGTCTGTGTCTGAAAGGCACGATTCACTGTTCCTAGATCAACTTCCAGTTTTTGCCACTATCTAACGAATGCTGCTTCCTTCTCTCGACTGTAAATGTTCGAATGTCTCCTCGTCCTCTCCCTCTGCACTCGTTTTGTAGGGCAACCTCTCTCCCTGCCTCGCTCTACTACGGACAGACTAAGCACCTGCTGGTTCTGTTTTAGGAATGGTTCCGGAAACCGAAGTCTGTGTCTGAAAGGCACGATTCACTGTTCCTAGATCAACTTCCAGTTTTTGCCACTATCTAACGAATGCTGCTTCCTTCTATCGACTGTAAATGTTCGAATGTCTCCTCGTCCTCTCCTCTGCACTCGTTTTGTAGGGCAACCTCTCTCCCTGCCTCGCTCTACTACGGACAGACTAAGCACCTGCTGGTTCTGTTTTAGGAATGGTTCCGAAAACCGAAGTCTGTGTCTGAAAGGCACGATTCACTGTTCCTAGATCAACTTCCAGTTTTTGCCACTATCTAACGAATGCTGCTTCCTTCTCTCGACTGTAAATGTTCGAATGTCTCCTCGTCCTCTCCCTCTGCACTCGTTTTGTAGGGCAACCTCTCTCCCTGCCTCGCTCTACTACGGACAGACTAAGCACCTGCTGGTTCTGTTTTAGGAATGGTTCCGAAAACACCAGTCTGTGTCTGAAAGGCACGATTCAGTGTTCCTAGATCAACTTCCAGTTTTTGCCACTATCTAACGAATGCTGCTTCCTTCTCTCGACTGTAAATGTTCGAATGTCTCCTCGTCCTCTCCCTCTGCACTCGTTTTGTAGGGCAACCTCTCTCCCTGCCTCGCTCTACAACGGACAGACTAAGCACCTGCTGGTTCTGTTTTAGGAATGGTTCCGAAAACCAAAGTCTGTGTCTGAAAGGCACGATTCAGTGTTCCTACATCAACTTCTAGTTTTTGCCACTATCTAACGAATGCTGCTTCCTTCTCCCGACTGTAAATGTTCGAATGTCTCCTCGTCCTCTCCCTCTGCACTCGTTTTGTAGGGTAACCTCTCTCCCTGCCTCGCTCTACTACGGACAGACTAAGCACCTGCTGGTTCTGTTTTAGGAATGGTTCCGGAAACCCCAGTCTGTGTCTGAAAGGCACGATTCACTGTTCCTAGATCAACTTCCAGTTTTCGCCATTATTTAACGAATGCTGCTTCCTTCTCTCGACTGTAAATGTTCGAATGTCTCCTCGTCCTCTCCCTCTGCACTTGTTTTGTAGGGCAACCTCTCTCCCTGCCTCGCTCTACTACGGACAGACTAAGCACCTGCTGGTTCTGTTTTAGGAATGGTTCCGGAATCCAAAGTCTGTGTCTGAAAGGCACGATTCACTGTTCCTAGATCAACTTCCAGTTTTTGCCACTATCTAACGAATGCTGCTTCCCTTCTCTCGACTGTAAATGTTCGAATGTCTCCTCGTCCTCTCCTCTGCACTCGTTTTTGTAGGGCAACCTCTCTCCCTGCCTCGCTCTACTACGGACAGACTAAGCACCTGCTGGTTCTGTTTTAGGAATGGTTCCGAAAACCGAAGTCTGTGTCTGAAAGGCACGATTCACTGTTCCTAGATCAACTTCCAGTTTTTGCCACTATCTAACGAATGCTGCTTCCTTCTATCGACTGTAAATGTTCGAATGTCTCCCCTCGTCCTCTCCCTCTGCACTCGTTTTGTAGGGCAACCTCTCCCCTGCCTCGCTCTACTACGGACAGACTAAGCACCTGCTGGTTCTGTTTTAGGAATGGTTCCGAAAACCGAAGTCTGTGTCTGAAAGGCACGATTCACTGTTCCTAGATCAACTTCCAGTTTTTGCCACTATCTAACGAATGCTGCTTCCTTCTATCGACTGTAAATGTTCGAATGTCTCCTCGTCCTCTCCCCTCTGCACTCGTTTTGTAGGGCAACCTCTCCCTGCCTCGCTCTACTACGGACAGACTAGCACCTGCTGGTTCTGTTTTTAGGAATGGTTCCTGAAAAAACCGAAGTCTGTGTCTGAAAGGCACGATTCACTGTTCCTAGATCAACTTCCAGTTTTTGCCACTATCTAACGAATGCTTCCTTCTCTCGACTGTAAATGTTCGAATGTCTCCTCGTCCTTCCCCTCTGCACTCGTCTTGCAGGGCAACCTCTCTCCCTGCCTCGCTCTACTACGGACAGAAAACCACCTGCTGGCTCTGTTTTAGAATGGTTCCGAAACCCCAGTCTCGTGTCTGAAAGGCAACGATTCAGTGTTCCTAGATCAACTTCCAGTTTTTGCCACTATCTAACGAATGCTGCTTCCTTCTCTCGACTGTAAATGTCGAATGTCTCCTCGTCCTCGCCTCTACACTCGTCTTGTAGGGCAACCTCTCTCCCTGACTCTCTACACTACGGACAAACTAACCACCTACTGGTTCTGTTTTAGAATGGTTCCGGAAACCCCAGTCTGTGTCTGAAAGGCACGATTCAGTGTTCCAGATCAGCTTCCAGTTTTTGCCACTATCTAACGAATGCTGCTTCCTTTCTCTCGACTGTAAATGTTCGAATGTCTCCTCGTCCTCTCCTCTGCACTCGTCTTGTGGGGCAACCTCTCCCCTGACTCTCTACACTACGTACAGACTAACCACCTGCTGGTTCTGTTTTAGGAATGGTTCCTGAAACCCCAGTCTGTGTCTGAAAGGCACGATTCAGTGTTCCTAGATCAACTTCCAGTTTTGCCATTATCTAACGAATGCTGCTTCCTTCTCTCGACTGTAAATGTTCGAATGTCTCCTCGTCCTCTCCTCTGCACTCGTATTGTAGGGCAACCTCTCTCCCTGACTCTCTACACTACGGGGAAAACTAACCACCTGCTGGTTCTGTTTTTAGGAATGGTTCCGGAAACCCCAGTCTGTGTCTGAAAGGAACGATTCAGTGTTCCTAGAACAATCTTCCAGTTATTTGCCACTTTCTAACGAATGCTGCTTCCTTCTCTTTGACTGTAAATGTTCGAATGTCTCCTCGTCCTCTCCCTCTGCACTCGTCTTGTAGGGAAACCTCTCTCCCTGCCTCGCTCTACTATGGAAAGACTAACCACCTGCTGGTTCTGTTTTAGAAATGGTTCCGGAAACCCCAGTCTGTGTCTGAAAGGCACGATTCAGTGTTCCTAGATCAACTTCCAGTTTTTGCCACTATCTAACGAATGCTGCTTCCTTCTCTCGACTGTAAATGTTCAAATGTCTCCTCGTCCTCTCCCCTCTGCACTCGTTTTGTAGGGCAACCTCTCTCCCCCTGCCTCGCTCTACTACGGACAGACTAAGCAGCTGCTGGTTCTGTTTTTAGGAATGGTTCCGGAAACCAAAGTCTGTGTCTGAAAGGCATGATTCAGTGTTCCTAGATCAACTTCTAGTTTTTGCCACTATCTAAGGAATGCTGCTTCCTTCTCCCGACTGTAAATGTTCGAATGTCTCCTCGTCCTCTCCCTCTGCACTCGTCTTGTAGGGCAACCTCTCTCCCTGCCTCGCTCTACTACGGACAGAAAAACCACCTGCTGGCTCTGTTTTAGAATGGTTCCGGAAACCCCAGTCTGTGTCTGAAAGGCACGATTCAGTGTTCCTAGATCAACTTCCAGTTTTTGCCACTATCTAACGAATGCTGCTTCCTTCTCTCGACTGTAAATGTTCGAATGTCTCCTCGTCCTCTCCCTCTGCACTCGTATTGTAGGGCAACCTTCTCCCTGACTCTCTACACTACGGACAAACAACCACCTGCTGGTTCTGTTTTTAGGAATGGTTCCGGAAACCAAAGTCTGTGTCTGAAAGGCACGATTCACTGTTCCTAGATCAACTTCCAGTTTTTGCCACTATCTAACGAATGCTGCTTCCTTCTCTCGACTGTAAATGTTCGAATGTCTCCTCGTCCTCTCCTCTGCACTCGTCTTACCTCTCTCCCCTGCCTCGCTCTACTACGGACAGACTAACCACCTGCTGGCTCTGTTTTAGGAATGGTTCCGGAAACCCCAGTCTGTGTCTGAAAGGCACGATTCACTGTTCCTAGATCAACTTCCAGTTTTCGCCATTATCTAACGAATGCTGCTTCCTTCTCTCGACTGTAAATGTTCGAATGTCTCCTCGTCCTCGCCCTCTGCACTCGTTTTGTAGGGCACCTCTCTCCCCTGCCTCGCTCTACTACGGACAGACTAAGCACCTGCTGGTTCTGTTTTAGAAATGGTTCCCGAAAACAAAGTCTGTGTCTGAAAGGCACGATTCAGTGTTCCTAGATCAACTTCCAGTTTTTGCCACTATCTAACGAATGCTGCTTCCTTCTCGACTGTAAATGTTCGAATGTCTCCTCGTCCTCCTCTTCGTTTTATAGGGCAACCTCTCTCCTTGCCTCGCTCTACTACGGACAGACTAAAAGCAGCTGCTGGTTCTGTTTTAGGGAATGGTTCCGGAAACCAAAGTCTGTGTCTGAAAGGCACGATTCAGTGTTCCTAGATCAACTTCTAGTTTTTGCCACTATCTAACGAATGCTGCTTCCTTCTCCTGACTGTAAATGTTCGAATGTCTCTCGTCCTCTCCTCTGCACTCGTCTTGTAGGGCAACCTCTCTCCCTGCCTCGCTCTACTACGGACAGAAAAACCACCTGCTGGCTCTGTTTTAGAATGGTTCCGAAACGAGTCTGTGTCTGAAAGGCACGATTCAGTGTTCCTAGATCAACTTCCAGTTTTTGCCACTATCTAACGAATGCTGCTTCCTTCTCTCGACTGTAAATGTTCGAATGTCTCCTCGTCCTCGCCCTCTGCACTCGTATTGTAGGGCAACCTCTCTCCTGACTCTCTACACTACGGACAAACTAACCACCTGCTGGTTCTGTTTTAGGAATGGTTCCGGAAACCAAAGTCTGTGTCTGAAAGGCACGATTCACTGTTCCTAGATCAACTTCCAGTTTTTGCCACTATCTAACGAATGCTGCTTCCTTCTCTCGACTGTAAATGTTCGAATGTCTCCTCGTCCTCTCCCTCTGCACTCGTCTTGTATGGCACCCTCTCCCCTGACTCGCTCTACTACGTACAGACTAACCACTGCTGCTGGCTCTGTTTTAGGAATGGTTCCGGAAACCCCAGTCTGTGTCTGAAAGGCACGATTCACTGTTCCTGAGATCAATTCAGTTTTTGCCATTATCTAACGAATGCTGCTTCCTTCTCTCGACTGTAAATGTTCGAATGTCTCGCCCTCGCCCACTCGTTTTTTCTTGTGGGCACCTCTCCCTGCCTCGCTCTACTACGGACAGACTAAGCACCTGCTGGTTCTTTTTTGAAATGGTTGAAAACCAAATGTGTCTGAAAAAAGGCACGATTCAGTGCTGCTTCCAGTTTTTGCTACTAACGAATACTGCTTCCTTCTCTCGACTGTAAATGTTCGAATGTCTCCTCGTCCTCTCCCTCTGCACTCGTTTTGTAGGGCAACCTCTCCTGACTCGCTCTACTACGGACAGACTAAGCCAGCTGCTGGTTCTGTTTTAGGAATGGTTCCGGAAACCAAAGTCTGTGTCTGAAAGGCACGATTCAGTGTTCCTAGATCAATCTTCCGAGTTTTTTGCCACTATCTAACGAATGCTGCTTCCTTCTCTCGACTGTAAATGTTCGAATGTCTCCTCGTCCTCTCCCTCTGCACTCGTCTTGTAGGAAACCTCTCTCCCTGCCTCGCTCTACTACGGACAGAAAACCACCTGCTGGCTCTGTTTTAAGAATGGTTCCGAAACCCCAGTCTGTGTCTAAGGCACGATTCAGTGTTCCTAGATCAACTTCAGTTTTTGCCACTATCTAACGAATGCTGCTTCCTTCTCGACTGTAAATGTTCGAATGTCTCCTCGTCCCTCCTCTGCACTCGTTTTTGTAGGGCAACCACTCTCCCTGACTCTCTCTACACTACGGACAAACTAACCACCTGCTGGTTCTGTTTTTTAGGAATGGTTCCGGAAACCAAAGTCTGTGTCTGAAAGGCACGATTCACTGTTCCTAGATCAACTTCCAGTTTTGCCACTATCTAACGAATGCTGCTTCCTTCTCTCGACTGTAAATGTTCGAATGTCTCCTCGTCCTCTCCCTCTGCACTCGTCTTGCAGGGCAACCTCTCTCCCCTGCCTCGCTCTACTACGGACAGACTAACCACCTGCTGGCTCTGTTTTAGGAATGGTTCCGGAAACCCAGTCTGTGTCTGAAAGGCACGATTCAGTGTTCCTAGATCAACTTCCAGTTTTTGCCACTTTCTAACGAATGCTGCTTCCTTCTCTCGACTGTAAATGTTCGAATGTCTCCTCGTCCTCTCCTCTGCACTCGTATTGTAGGGCAACCTCTCTCCCTGACTCTCTACACTACGGACAAACTAACCACCTACTGGTTCTGTTTTTAGGAATGGTTCCGGAAACCCCAGTCTGTGTCTGAAAGGCACGATTCAGTGTTCCTAGATCAACTTCCAGTTTTGCCACTATCTAACGAATGCTGCTTCCTTCTCTCGACTGTAAATGTTCGAATGTCTCCTCGTCCTCTCCCTCTGCACTCGTCTTGTAGGGCAACCTCTCTCCCTGACTCTCTACACTACGTACAGAATAACCACCTGCTGGTTCTGTTTTAGGAATGGTTCCGGAAACCCCAGTCTGTGTCTGAAAGGCACGATTCAGTGTTCCTAGATCAACTTCCAGTTTTGCCATTATCTAACGAATGCTGCTTCCTTCTCTCGACTGTAAATGTTCGAATGTCTCCTCGTCCTCTCCCTCTGCACACGTTTTGTAGGGCAACCACTCTCCCCTGCCTCACTCTACTGTGGACAGACTAACCACCTGCTGATTCTGTTTTTAGGAATGGTTCCGAAACCCCAGTCTGTGTCTGAAAGGCACGATTCAGTGTTCCTAGATCAACTTCCAGTTTTTGCCACTATCTAACGAATGCTGCTTCCTTCTCTCGACTGTAAATGTTCGAATGTCTCCTCGTCCTCGCCCTCTGCACTCGTTTTGTAGGGCAACCTCTCTCCCTGCCTCGCTCTACTACGGACAGACTAAGCACCTGCTGGTTCTGTTTTAGAAATGGTTCCGGAAACCAAAGTCTGTGTCTGAAAGGCACGATTCACTGTTCCTAGATCAACTTCCTGTTTTTGCCACTATCTAACGAATGCTGCTTCCTTCTCTCGACTGTAAATGTTCGAATGTCTCCTCGTCCTCTCCCTCTGCACTCGTATTGTAGGGCAACCTCTCTCCCTGACTCTCTACACTACGGAAAAACTAACCACCTGCTGGTTCTGTTTTAGGAATGGTTCCGGAAACCCCAGTCTGTGTCTGAAAGGCACGATTCAGTGTTCCTAGATCAACTTCCAGTTTTTGCCACTTTCTAACGAATGCTGCTTCCTTCTCTCGACTGTAAATGTTCGAATGTCTCCTCGTCCTCTCCCTCTGCACTCGTATTGTAGGGCAACCTCTCTCCCTGACTCTCTACACTACGGAAAACTAACCACCTGCTGGTTCTGTTTTAGGAATGGTTCCGGAAACCCCAGTCTGTGTCTGAAAGGCACGATTCACTGTTCCTAGATCAACTTCCAGTTTTTGCCATTATCTAACGAATGCTGCTTCTTTCTCTCGACTGTAAATGTTCGAATGTCTCCTCGTCCTCTCCCTCTGCACTCGTTTTATAGGGCAACCTCTCTCCCCTGCCTCGCTCTACTACGGACAGACTAAGCACCTGCTGGTTCTGTTTTAGGAATGGTTCCGGGAAACCAAAGTCTGTGTCTGAAAGGCACGATTCACTGTTCCTACATCAACTTCAAGTTTTAGCCAATATCTAACGAATGCTGCTTCCTTCTCTCGACTGAAAATGTTCGAATGTCTCCTCGTCTCCCTCTGCACTCGTTTTTGTAGGGCAACCTCTCTCCCTGCCTCGCTCTACTACGGACAGACTAAGCACCTGCTGGTTCTGTTTTAGGAATGGTTCCGGAAACCAAAGTCTGTGTCTGAAAGGCACGATTCACTGTTCCTACATCAACTTCTAGTTTTTGCCACTATCTAACGAATGCTGCTTCCTTCTCCCGACTGTAAATGTTCGAATGTCTCCTCGTCCTCTCCCTCTGCACTCGTTTTTGTAGGGTAACCTCTCTCCTGCCTCGCTCTACTACGGACAGACTAAGCACCTGCTGGTTCTGTTTTAGGAATGGTTCCGGAAACCCCAGTCTGTGTCTGAAAGGCACGATTCACTGTTCCTAGATCAACTTCCAGTTTTCGCCATTATTTAACGAATGCTGCTTCCTTCTCTCGACTGTAAATGTTCGAATGTCTCCTCGTCCTCTCCCTCTGCACTAGTTTTGTAGGGCAACCTCTCTCCCTGCCTCGCTCTACTACGGACAGACTAAGCACCTGCTGGTTCTGTTTTAGGAATGGTTCCGAATCCAAAGTCTGTGTCTGAAAGGCACGATTCACTGTTCCTAGATCAACTTCCAGTTTTTGCCACTATCTAACGAATGCTGCTTCCTTCTCTCGACTGTAAATGTTCGAATGTCTCCTCGTCCTCTCCTCTGCACTCGTTTGTAGGGCAACCTCTCTCCCTGCCTCGCTCTACTACGGACAGACTAAGCACCTGCTGGTTCTTTTTTAGGAATGGTTCCGAAAACCGAAGTCTGTGTCTGAAAGGCACGATTCACTGTTCCTAGATCAACTTCCAGTTTTTGCCACTATCTAACGAATGCTGCTTCCTTCTATCGACTGTAAATGTTCGAATGTCTCCTCGTCCTCCCCTCTGCACTCGTTTTGTAGGGCAACCTCTCTCCCTGCCTCGCTCTACTACGGACAGACTAAGCACCTGCTGGTTCTGTTTTAGGAATGGTTCCGAAAACCGAAGTCTGTGTCTGAAAGGCTTACGATTCACTGTTCCTAGATCAACTTCCAGTTTTGCCACTATCTAACGAATGCTGCTTCCTTCTCTCGACTGTAAATGTTCGAATGTCTCCTCGTCCTCTCCCTCTGCACTCGTTTTGTAGGGCAACCTCTCTCCCTGCCTCGCTCTACTACGGACAGACTAAGCACCTGCTGGTTCTGTTTTAGGAATGGTTCCGAAAACACCAGTCTGTGTCTGAAAGGCACGATTCAGTGTTCCTAGATCAACTTCCAGTTTTGCCACTATCTAACGAATGCTGCTTCCTTCTCTCGACTGTAAATGTTCGAATGTCTCCTCGTCCTCTCCCTCTGCACTCGTTTTGTAGGGCAACCTCTCTCCCTGCCTCGCTCTACAACGGACAGACTAACAAGCACCTGCTGGTTCTGTTTTAGGAATGGTTCCGAAAACCAAAGTCTGTGTCTGAAAGGCACGATTCAGTGTTCCTACATCAACTTCTAGTTTTTGCCACTATCTAACGAATGCTGCTTCCTTCTCCCGACTGTAAATGTTCGAATGTCTCCTCGTCCTCTCCTCTGCACTCGTTTTGTAGGGCAACCTCTCTCCCTGCCTCGCTCTACTACGGACAGACTAAGCACCTGCTGGTTCTGTTTTAGGAATGGTTCCGGAAACCCCAGTCTGTGTCTGAAAGGCACGATTCACTGTTCCTAGATCAACTTCCAGTTTTCGCCATTATTTAACGAATGCTGCTTCCCCTTCTCTCGACTGTAAATGTTCGAATGTCTCCTCGTCCTCTCCCTCTGCACTTGTTTTGTAGGGCAACCTCTCTCCCTGCCTCGCTCTACTACGGGACAGACTAAGCACCTGCTGGTTCTGTTTTTAGAATGGTTCCGAATCCAAAGTCTGTGTCTGAAAGGCACGATTCACTGTTCCTAGATCAACTTCCAGTTTTTGCCACTATCTAACGAATGCTGCTTCCTTCTCTCGACTGTAAATGTTCGAATGTCTCCTCGTCCTCTCCCTCTGCACTCGTTTTGTAGGGCAACCTCTCTCCCTGCCTCGCTACTACGGACAGACTAAGCACCTGCTGGTTCTGTTTTAGGAATGGTTCCGAAAACTGAAGTCTGTGTCTGAAAGGCACGATTCACTGTTCCTAGATCAACTTCCAGTTTTTGCCACTATCTAACGAATGCTGCTTCCTTCTATCGACTGTAAATGTTCGAATGTCTCCTCGTCCTCTCCTCTGCACTCGTTTTGTAGGACAACCTCTCCCTGCCTCGCTCTACTACGGACAGACTAAGCACCTGCTGGTTCTGTTTTAGGAATGGTTCCGAAAACCGAAGTCTGTGTCTGAAAGGCACGATTCACTGTTCCTAGATCAACTTCCAGTTTTTGCCACTATCTAACGTGAATGCTGCTTCCTTCTCTCGACTGTAAATGTTCGAATGTCTCTCGTCCCTCTCCCTCTCTGCGCGTTTGTAGGGCAACCTCTCTCCCTGCCTCGCTCTACTACGGACAGACTAAGCACCTGCTGGTTCTGTTTTTTAGGAATGGTTCCGAAAACACCAGTCTGTGTCTGAAAGGCACGATTCAGTGTTCCTAGATCAACTTCCAGTTTTTGCCACTATCTAACGAATGCTGCTTCCTTCTCTCGACTGTAAATGTTCGAATGTCTCTCGTCCTCTCCCTCTGCACTCGTTTTGTAGGGCAACCTCTCTCCCTGCCTCGCTCTACAACGGACAGACTAAGCACCTGCTGGTTCTGTTTTAGGAATGGTTCCGGAAACACCAGTCTGTGTCTGAAAGGCACGATTCAGTGTTCCTAGATCAACTTCCAGTTTTTGCCACTATCTAACGAATGCTGCTTCCTTCTCTCGACTGTAAATGTTCGAATGTCTCCCTCGTCCTCTCCCTCTGCACTCGTCTTGTAGGGGCAACCTCTCTCCTGCCTCGCTCTACTACGGACAGACTAAGCACCTGCTGGTTCTGTTTTAGGAATGGTTCCGGAAAAACACCAGTCTGTGTCTGAAAGGCACGATTCAGTGTTCCTAGATCAACTTCCAGTTTTTGCCACTATCTAACGAATGCTGCTTCCTTCTCTCGACTGTAAATGTTCAAATGTCTCCTCGTCCTCTCCCCTCTGCACTCGTCTTGTAGGGCAACCTCTCTCCCTGCCTCGCTCTACTACGGACAGACTAAGCACCTGCTGGTTCTGTTTTAGAATGGTTCCGAAAACACCAGTCTGTGTCTGAAAGGCACGATTCACTGTTGCTAGATCAACTCCCCCAGTTTTTGCCACTATCTAACGAATGCTGCTTCCTTCTCTCGACTGTAAATGTTCGAATGTCTCCTCGTCCTCCTCTGCACACTCGTTTTGTAGGGCAACCTCTCCCCGCCTCGCTCTACTACGGACAGATAAAGCACCTGCTGGTTCTGTTTTAGAATGGTTCCGAAAACCGAAGTCTGTGTCTGAAAGGCACGATTCACTGTTCCTAGATC